>CM064884.1:6532405-6648430 GCA_003313485.2 Penstemon barbatus
GGGATCGGTAAGATAAACAGCCCTAGGCACAGCGGAATATAAAAACTTTTAGGGCCTCTTAAGGAATCTTGCCAGGATATTCTCTAGTTGTATATATATGAATATAAATAAAACGATAGTATAAGTTTTCTCGTTTATACCTATCTCCTTGCAAATCCTCGGCTAGCAAAACGAGCTCTGAATTCTGCTCCAGCAATATCGATCCAGGCTTCTCAGGAGCGCCCCACGTGTTGCGCCTCTACGAGTTGATACACCACAATATCACGAAAATAATATATCTCGATCAGCTAGAACACAAGATATATTATAACTAGGAATTAGGAACGATTTGGAACAAGATCGAAAACGAAAAATTCTTCCACAGAAGAGGGTTCGGCCGATCAACAGGGAGAGGGAGAGAATTTTTGCTCTTGCTCAATTTTTGCTTATGGAGTTGTGTGAAAAATAACTATAAGAAAGCTACTTATAGTTATCTCTAACCTAGTCCTATTAGGACTAGGTCTTCTCTCTCCTACATGGGCCATGGCCCTCTTTAATTAGAAAACCAAGTCTCCTAATTAATTCATGGCCCAGTTAATTAATTTGACCAGGCCTAATTTAATCTCCCAATTAAATAGCCCAATTAATTAACTTAATCTCCCTTTTAATTAAATCAGACTATAAGCCCATTTAATTAAAAATCCTTTTCTAATTAATTAAATCCAACTTAATTAATTAATTCACAAAATAAATTCCAATTTAATTTATGATCCTGATCCAATTCCAATTGGATCCCATTTTGTTCCAATTGGGTCGACCCAGTCGACCTACCCAATATAATCGACCCAGTCGATTTTTCACCCAGTCGACCCAGTCGACTCGATCGTTCTTATTTCCTTGCTTTCGCTACTTGTGTATTGTGTATGCCCCCGTAGGTTCACCACATAATTGGCCGTGGGTTATAATTAAATATTATTTAATTATTCGAGTAAGACTTACTCTAAATCAATCGAACACTCTGTCGATTGACCATTCCAAAATTAGCACCCCTGCTAATTTGGGAATTCTCCCACACTCCACGGTCGATGTCCAGCCACAAGCCCATGGAGCCCAATCACTGGTGAATTAATTCAGTGAACCTTTTATCATTTATAATTTTTATATACGACATAATATCTCCATCGATCAATCTCCCAGTCGAGACTTAAGGGCATGGTCTTTCATCGGATTCCCTTTTCTTTTGTCTTGACCTTATGTACTCTGATCTCGAAATAAATTCTCTTTGACTTAATCTTTATGAGCTACTTACATAAAGTCGTCAGATACCTTGGCCAAGGATTTTACCAGAATTAATTTCTCACAGAAATTCATAGGAGAATTTCCCAACCTATCAAGTCGGGTCAATGGATCCTTTGTTGATGATATGAATCTGCATACGAGTTCCTCTATACCCAACATGAGTCCACAGAGACTTTCTGGCGATCCCCAGTCAGTCGGAACTCATATCAAAGCATAGACGTTCTCGCACAAGATAAACCCTATCATCTCAAGTAGTTAGGGATTGTTCCTGGTATACTATTATAAATTTGGAATAACTTCAACCCCGATATGCGACTACCACTTCCATGCTGAGTTATTTCCTAATTGGGGTATTCAGTGCGCTTGCCATCCCAGCAAGCCACCCACTTATGTGTGTCGACTATCCCAGTCACGCTCGTGGACCCCAGCGTCTTCCAGTTCATCGGAGTACACACAACAGTGAGAGTCTAACCGAATCCAATGATGTCCTATCTCTATTGGATTCTACGACTCTTGAATATGTTCTAGATCACGGCCTTGGAGATCAGTCCACGGGTTGTCCCATAGCCCTGTGATCTAAGGACTTCTATCCTTATGCGTAGATAATTATTACATAAGATAAATATGACCATTTAATAAAGTGCATTTATTAATCGAAATTGAATAGTTCCGCATTTATTACAATAAATACTAGCCATACAGCTGGCTTGCAGGACACTATTTCTATCAATCTCCCACTTGTCCTAAAGCCAGTCTTTTATGTTCTTGAGTCCCATCTTATGCAGATGTTTCTCAAATGCCTTTTGAGGCAGAGGCTTCGTTAGCGGGTCCGCCGTATTATCTTCTGAGTCGACACGTTCCATCTTAATGTCTCCTCTACCAATGATATCTCTTATCACATGGTATCGTCTCTGTACGTGCTTGGATTTCTGATGAGATCTCGGCTCCTTCGCTTGCGCTATTACCCCATTGTTATCACAGAAGATAGTAATGGGCTCAGCGATGCTAGGTATCACATCCAGTTCCTGGATGAAGTTCCTCATCCAAACACCTTCCTTTGCTGCATCACTCGCAGTAATGTATTCTGCTTCGGTGGTTGAATCCGCGGTTGTTTCTTGCTTGGAGTTCTTCCAGCTAACCGCACCACCATTGAGGCAGAATACGTATCCTGATGTCGACTTGAAGTCGTCTACATCGCATTGGAAGCTCGAGTCTGTATAGCCTTCCAATTTCAATTCTCCTCCACCGTATACCAAGAACAATTCCTTAGTCCTTCTCAGGTACTTCAGAATTGCCTTTACGGCTATCCAGTGCTGCTCACCTGGATCAGACTGGTAGCGACTTGTAACGCTTAAAGCGTACGCTACGTCTGGTCTCGTACATAACATACCATACATTATGCTTCCTATCGCGGATGCATATGGTACTCGAGACATATTGCTTCTCTCTTCTGGCGTCTTTGGGGCCATAGACTTGGAGAGTGCAATCCCATGTCTTATTGGAAGCAATCCTCTCTTGGATTCTTCATACTAAATATTTTCAAGATTTTGTCTATGTACTGGGATTGGGAGAGGCCCAGCAGTCCTTTTGATCTATCTCGGTAGATCCTTATACCTAGTACAAAGGATGTTTCTCCCATATCCTTCATCGAGAATTGTGTAGATAACCATGCTTTAGTTTCGGACAATGATTTCACATTGTTTCCAATGAGAAGAATGTCGTCAACGTAAAGCACCAAAAATTCAACTGTACTCCCACTGATCTTCTTGTACACGCAAGGTTCGAACATGTTTTTGATGAATCTAAAAGTTTGGATTGTCTCATCGAAACGAATGTTCCAACTTCGGGAAGCTTGCTTCAGTCCATAAATGGACCTCTGGAGTTTGCACACCTTGTGTTCATCTCCTTTGGATGCATATCCTTTTGGTTGCTCCATGTAGATCTCCTTATCAATGTCCCCATTGAGAAAGGCAGTCTTTACATCCATCTGCCATATCTCGTAGTTATACCACGCAGCTATGGCCAGCAAGATTCGAATGGATTTAGGCATTGCGACGGGCGAGAAGGTCTCCTCAAAGTCAATTCCAGGTCTTTGAGTATATCCTTTTGCCACTAATCGCGCCTTGTAGGTTATTACCTCTCCGTTCACTCCAAGCTTTCGCTTATAGATCCACTTGCAACCTACGGGAGCCACTCCCACTGGTGGATATACCAAGGCCCAGACCTTGTTTGAGTGCATGGAGTCCAATTCGGATTCCATGGCTTCGCGCCACTTTCCCGAGTCTATGTCTAGCATAGCCTCTTCGTAAGTCCTTGGGTCGGTAAGAGACTGTCCAGTCTCATGCAGCAGACCGTAGTACCTCTCGGGTTCTCTACGTTGTCTTTCTGACCTACGAAGAATCGGTGTACCCTCTGGTGCACTTTCATGCTCATGTTCTCCCACTGCTTGTGGCGACGGGTCAGCTTGATCGACCTCTACGGCCTTTTCAGCTTCAGTGACCTCATCCAGTTCTACGTTATTTTCCTTCTTGTCAACCAAGAAATACTTCTCCAAGAAGTGAGCGTTCCTCGAGACAAGCGTAGTTTGTCTTGTAGGATCGTAGAACTCGTATCCTATCGAGTTTTCTGGATACCCCACGAATTTGCACAAAGTGGATTTAGTTTCCAATTTATCTCCCACTAGCTTTTTAACGTAAGCGGAAGATCCCTATATTCGCATGAATGCGTATGAGGGTGCCTTGCCAAACCATAATTCGTATGGTGTCTTTTCTACGGATTTAGAAGGTACTATGTTTAGTATCTTCGTTGCCGTGAGGAGGGCATGTCCCCAAAATGAAAGAGGTAAGTCAGTGGCACTCATCATTGATCGAACCATGTCCATCAAGGTTCGATTCCTTCTCTCTGCTACTCCATTTAATTGGGGTGTTGCAGGAGGAGTCCACTGCGATAGTATTCCATGCTCTACAAGATAATTCAGAAATTCGTTACTAAGAAATTCTCCACCTCGGTCAGAACGAAGAGCCTTTATCGTATGACCAAGTTGATTCTCTACTTCCATCTTGAATTCTTTGAATCGCTCAAAGGCTTCAGACTTGTGTTTCAACAAGAACACATATCCATAACGACTAAAGTCGTCAGTGAAAGTGATGAAGTAGTCATAGCCACCTCGGGCGCTTTTTCTTAGTGGTCCACATACGTCAGTATGTATTAAGTCCAATGTTTGCTTGGCTCGCTCAGGGTTTCCCTTAAACGGCAACTTAGCCATTTTACCCTTTAAACACGGTTCACATGTTGGCATTTCATCAATGCGATTGATTTCAATCGCGCCAGATGATGCTAACTTTTGAATCCTAGACTTAGATATATGTCTAAGTCGAGCGTGCCACAATTGGGCAGATATTTCATTATCTTGTTTCCTTTTGTTTTGTTGTACATGCATCACTAACTTAGGTGGTTCAATGGTATATAGTCCATCTTTTAATGTACCAGTGAAAAACATATTATCATTCATGAATAACGAAAAGGAACCTTTATTAATAGTAAAATTAAAACCTTCATTATCCAAAACAGGAATTGAAATAATGTTTTTCACCAAACCATGTACATAAAGAACGTTCCTAAGGACTAATTTATTACCACCTAAATCTAACTCCACTTCGCCTATGGCCTCGGCAGCAGCTCTAGCTCCATTGCCAAATCTCAGGATCCAATCCCCTGGCTTAAGTGGCCTTGTTGCTCCCATCACCTGTAAATCATTACAAAGATGAGAACCACAAGCAGTGTCTAGCACCCATGATGCACAGTTACTTGATAAATTAACTTCAACAAGGAATATACCTTTCGAGCTCTCCAAGAACTCCCTGCAGTTCCTCTTCCAGTGTCCAGGTTTCTTGCAGTAGAAATATTTCTGTTCACCAGACGAAGCTTTACGCTTCTTTCCCTTCCCTATGGGCCCAGATGGTGCCTGTCTTTGCTTGAAGAAGCATTTCCTTTCCCCTTCCTTTTCTTTGTCCTTTTGGACTTGGATTGGGTCGAGGTAGCAACCATCACTGGCTTCTCTTTTCTCATGGAAGCCTCGGCAGTGGCGAGCATATTAGCCAACTCGTGAAGTTCAACATTCATCTTGTGCATGTTGTAGTTCACTACGAATTGCTCGAATGATCTTGGCAACGACTGGAGGATTATATCCTGGCAGTAGGTCTTGTCCATCTTTATGTCAAGATGACCAAGCTTTTCAATAAGCCCAATCATCTTGATGCAGTGAGATCGAACATCAGCACCTTCAGCCATCCTCGTTTGTTGCAAAGTCTTAGCAGTTTCATACCGCTCATATCTACTTTGCACCCCAAATAAACCATTCAGGTGCGTGTAGATTTCAAAAGAAGACTTCATATGCTCGTGCTGCTTTTGAAGCTCATTCGTCATGGATGCCAACATGAGACAACGTGACTGCAAGTCATCGTCAAGCCATAAATCCACGGCTTCTTTCTCAGCTTCATCGGCACCCTTAGCAAGTTCGGGAGGGGGCCCATCAAGGACAAAACCTCGCTTTTCAGAAGCGAGAATGATCTTAAGGTTCCTGACCCAGTCATGGAAGTTGGGTCCAGTTAATTTGTTTTGTTCAAGTATGATGGAAATTGGATTCTTAGACATTATATCTACAAAACGACGAGAGAAGAAATAAATACGCGAAAGATTAATTTAAAATGCACAATTTACAAACATGGTTTTTATTTGCAAATTACTCTCACTATTTTAATCAAAATCTTATGCCCCCACATAAGTTTCGGGAATTTAAAATATCCTAGCGGGCTTAGGGCCCAAATGCAATCTCCTAGTACCCACGACTCGTTGGCCATACTATTTGATTCACTTGGTGGTCGAATACGTCGACGGTTAACCATCGCAGCTAACCCTTAAGTTCATTTAGCCTCGGTTTTCGATATGGACCCACGACTCGTGAGACATCCATACTTACTAGCGTTAAATCATGTCCAATACTCGTGGAGAGAAATAGTTCAATCCTAGACGCCCCACGACTAGTGAGACAGCGCCTAAAACCTTGCTATCCCCTCCCTTGGCACTAAACTCGTGCATCGAGGCAATAGACATATCATCTTCCTATAGCTCGACCCACGACTCGTGAGACATCGAGATATATTCATACAATATGCCTAAGACCTAGTAATTGGATAGGCTCGGACCATAGACACTATTCTTATGCGCCCGTTATTCGATTTAATATTCTAATTGAATTTTAATGTTCAATTAGAGGTTTTAAGTTTTCTTGTGCGAGGTCTCATCAGATTATGCTTATCTTGTTTACGTGATCTATTCTAAGCATGCATGACATACATCAAAGAATAACAGTAAACATACATCACCTAGCAGGATATGATTGATCGATTGCCCATCCTATGCGATTCATCACGAGCCAAGTGATGAATCAATTGGTCAGTCTAGGGTGGAAATTAAATGTCCTAAACTATTACAATTTTCAAACCCATACATCATGGGCTTTCTTGTAATATCCAGCTTGATTGGGCCTCCATGTAATGAATTGGGCCTCCATGTCCTCCAAGGTAAATGGGCCTCCATGCGGATCTCCAAGTCTTCATGAGGTCTTCTCGGCTCCAAGCCTAATCTAAGACTAGCTTACATAATTTAAATGGTCCTATTCTATTACATTTGTTTGCGCAAGCAAGGGCACCAATGAGGCCCATTTAATTAGAACCCAAAAATAAATAAACCAAAAACTACACAGGGCTTAAGGGCAAGATCGATCAATCCACACATTCACTCAAGAACATGCATAAATTCACATAAGGGCATAAATGTAAATTTACCGGCTTCATTAATTTTAATTCGCAAAAATTCATCATAGTTAATTAATTTTGAATTAACAATTAATCTCTAAGATTAATTAGCTCTTACTTGAGCTCTAAGTAATCTACAATTCTTATCTTGATTAAATTGGTTAATTAAGGTAATCTAAATCTCTAAGATTCTTACCTTATCCAAAACTCTAAGTTTCCCAAAATTCCCCAATCTCCAAGATTTTCAAGATAATCATATTTTGACTAGATTAGTTTAATTAAGGTAGTGTTCACATCTAACAAGATAACTACCTTATCCAAAAACTCTAAGTTTCCTAATCTTCCAAAATTCTCCAAGATTTTCAGGACTTTCAAAATAGGCAGAATTAGAGTCCAACCCAAAAACGACTAGTCGAGACCAATCAGGACTGCCACGTAGGACAGCCCACGCGCGACCACCAAGGCGGCGCGTGAGCTGTCTGCGGCAGCAGCCGCTGCACGCGGCTGCGTAAACAGCAGCCCGAAGGCTGCTGCTGAGCGCAGCGTGTGCGGCCAGCATGCTGCTAGCACGCTGCCGTTGGCAGCAGCTTGCGGTGGCCGCCTAGCCGCGGTGCGCTACCGCGCACCGCCGCGTGCCACCGCGAGTCGGATCTAAATTTTTTTTTTGTTTCGATTACCCACAGATTTAATTTAACAAACCTAGTTAATTAAATCCCAATCCAAAAATAAAACTAACATGATAAAATTTTCGAATCCAAAATTAAACATTAACTCCAAGTTAATTAAACATACGTCCTAAAACATGCAAAGTTAAAGAACTAGCCACATAAATCAAACATATGATTTAATAAACACAGAATTTGCAAATTCATATATATACAAAGCCTAGAGTTGGCTCTGATACCACTGTTGGGATTCGGTAAGATAAACAGCCCTAGGTACAGCGGAATATAAAAACTTTTAGGGCCTCTTAAAGAATCTTGCCAGGATATTCTCTAGTTATATATATATATATATATATATATATATGAATATAAATAAACGACAGTATATGTTTTCTCGTTTATACCTGTCTCCTTGCAAATCCTCGGCTAGCAAAACGAGCTCTGAATTCTGCTCCAGCAAAATCGATCCAGGCTTCTCAGGAGCGCCCCACGTGTTGCGCCTCTACGAGTTGATACACCACAATATCACGAAAATAATATATCTCGATCAGCTAGAACACAAGATATATTACAAACTAGGAATTAGGAACGATTTGGAACAAGATCGAAAAACGAAAATTTCTTCCTTGCACAGAAGAGGGTTCGGCCGATCACACAGGGAGAGGGAGAGAATTTTTGCTCTTGCTTAATTTTTGCTTATGGAGTTGTGTGAAAAATAACTATAAGATAGCTACTTATAGTTATCTCCCTAACCTAGTCCTATTAGGACTAGGTCTTCTCTCTCCTACATGGGCCATGACCCTCTTTAATTAGAAGACCAAGTCTCCTAATTAATTCATGGCCCAGTTAATTAATTTGACCAGGCCTAATTTAATCTCCCAATTAAATAGCCCAATTAATTAACTTAATCTCCCTTTTAATTAAATCAGACTATAAGCCCATTTAATTAAAAACCTTTTCTAATTAATTAAATCCAACTTAATTAATTAATTCACAAAATAAATTCCAATTTAATTTATGATCCTGATCCAATTCCAATTGGATCCCATTTTGTTCCAATTGGGTCGACCCAGTCGACCCACCCAATATAATCGACCCAGTCGATTTTTCACCCAGTCGACTCGGTCGTTCTTATTTCCTTGCTTTCGCTACTTGTGTATTGTGTATGCCCCCGTAGGTTCACCACATAATTGGCCGTGGGTTATAATTAAATATTATTTAATTATTCGAGTAAGACTTACTCTAAATCAATCGAACACTCTGTCGATTGACCATTCCAAAATTAGCACCCCTGCTAATTTGGGAATTCTCCCACACTCCACGGTCGATGTCCAGCCACAAGCCCATGGAGCCCAATCACTGGTGAATTAATTCAGTGAACCTTTTATCATTTATAATTTTCATATACGACATAATCTCTCCATCGATCAATCTCCCAGTCGAGACTTAAGGGCATGGTCTTTCATCGGATTCCCTTTTCTTTTGTCTTGACCTTATGTACTCTGATCTCGAAATAAATTCTCTTTGACTTAATCTTTATGAGCTACTTACATAAAGTCGTCAGATACCTTGGCCAAGGATTTTACCAGAATTAATTTCTCACAGAAATTCATAGGAGAATTTCCCAACCTATCAAGTCGGGTCAATGGATCCTTTGTTGATGATATGAATCTGCATACGAGTTCCTCTATACCCAACATGAGTCCACAGAGACTTTCTGGCGATCCCCAGTCAGTCGGAACTCATATCAAAGCATAGACGTTCTCGCACCAGATAAACCCTATCATCTCAAGTAGTTAGGGATTGTTCCTGGTATACTATTATAAATTTGGAATAACTTCAACCCCGATATGCGACTACCGCTTCCATGCTTAGTTATTTCCTAATTGGGGTATTCAGTGCGCTTGCCATCCCAGCAAGCCACCCACTTATGTGTGTCGACTATCCCAGTCACGCTCGTGGACCCCAGCGTCCTCCAGTTCATCGGAGTACACACAACAGTGAGAGTCTAACCGAATCCAACGATATCCTATCTCGATTGGATTCTACGACTCTTGAATATGTTCTAGATCACGGCCTTGGAGATCAGTCCACGGGTTGTCCCATAGCCCTGTGATCTAAGGACTTCTATCCTTATGCGTAGATAATTATTACATAAGATAAAGATGACCATTTAATAAAGTGCATTTATTAATCGAAATTGAATAGTTCCGCATTTATTACAATAAATACTAGCCATATAACTGGCTTGCAGGACACTATTTCTATCAGCCAAGTGTGATAGGAGATGGTCTTGTTGCAAGTAGCCTGAATATGTGAAGTAGGAGACTGTAGTAGATAAAGGCCATGATGTAGACTACCCTGCCCAATCCTCTTCAATGTTTTGGTGTCCTGAATAGAAAACATATTTTGTGTAAATGTAATGGAGTGTGTGTGGTTGTTGAGTAAAGAACTGACAGATATAAGGTTAAAATGAAATGATGGAACATATAAAACATAGTTGAGAATAAAATCAGGAGATAAATGAATAGTACCAGTGAAGAAAACAGATATATTTGAAGAATTAGGAAGAGAAACAGAAGTGTTAAATGTGTGTGTGATATTGGTAAAATGTGAAATGTCCATGCAAATGTGGTGGGTAGCACCTGAATCTAGGATCCAGCAATTTTTAGGAAAAATATTAGAAATAGATGATAAACAAGAACCTGGAGTTGTCTGAATATTGAAAGCATTAACTGTGGAGTCTGTAGGTGGAGTGTTGGGTGACTGACCAGGAGAATGTGTCTGTAATAGATTGGATAACTGCTGGTATTGATCAGGGGATAGTGTATTGATGAACTCTGGTAGACTAGATATTGTGTTTATGCTGTCTGCAGTGGTGAAATTGAGATTGTTTGCTGATGGAGGTGAATTCCTGTAGGTAGGTTGTCTGTATCCAGGGGGATACCCATGGAGCTTAAAACAAGTTTCTATGGTGTGTCCAACCATGTTGCAATGTGTGCAGTATGGTCTCTGTTTCCCTTTGTAGTTTGGATTATAGGTTCTAGGATTGGGAGAGTAGGATTGAGGGGTATTAGGGGATGGTGGTCTGGAATTATTGTAAAGTGGAGGTTTAGGTGAAAATTTTGATTGAGATCTGGGGGAGGGAGTGTAGGATGAGGTAGAGTTAGGTTTCATAGCAAAGGCCATAGAATTTTGAGTTTCTGGTTCATTGGAAGATGACTGTAGAGCAAGCTGTTTTTCTTCTTGAATAATCAAGGCTAGTGCTTTGTTGACAGTAGGAAGGGGATCTAGAAGTAGTAACCGACTTCTTGTATGGGAAAGGGAATCATCCAGTCCCATCAAGAATATAAAAAGGTATTCATTTTGAAAATATCCTTCTAGTTTTCCACAAGTACAAGCAGGTCTGGAATTCAATATCTCATCCCAAATAACTTTGAATCTTGTATAGTAATTGTTTACATAAAGTCTTTCTTGAGTGAGTTTGAGTAAGTCCCTTCTTAATTGGTAGAGTCTAGGTCCATTCCCTTGTTTGAATTTGTCCCTTAGTTCAATCCAAAGGTCAGAGGCAAGTAGATGGTATTGAACATTGTCCTCTATTTCAGGGGGAAAGAGAATTTTGAATCCAAGATAGGACAATGGTATTATTTCGTTCCCAATAATTTTCCATGATAGGATCATCTTCTGGTTTGAATCCCAGTTTGTTTTTGACAGTCAATCCTTTGATCATTGCCCTGCTCCGAGGCTGAAAGTTGTCTTCTGTCATTAGTTTATTGACAATGTTTAGTCCTGGTCCATCAGCCGGGTGTAGGTAATAGGGGCTTGATGGATCCTCAATTGGGGGTCTGTTTCTTGGTAGGTTGGGAGGGATAGGGTTTGGTGGTGTAGTTTCTGTTGTAGTGTCAGACATGATGGAGTAAAGAAAAGAGAAGAAGGGAATGGGTTCTTTTGAAAAATTCTGTTTATAAAAAACTTATCTGATTGTATGAATATTGAAATCTGATGTGCAGGAATCAATTTCTTGAGGAATTTGATGAGAATATGGACTGTAATTGGAGGGATTGCGGAGGAGATCTCGTTGATGTAAATCTGATGAAGAAGACTGTAGATGACAGAAACTTGAGGAATTTGATGAAGAATCTTGGACTGAAGAATGTTGAGTGATTCTTGATGTAGAATCTGGACTGAATTCAGAGATGATGATCGGAATATGCAGCGGAGAAGATGGAGTTTAGTCTGCTGATACCATATTAGTTGTATAAATTGTACATACGTAATTGATATTGAGAGAATAATTTGTGAAGAAGAAAAATGTAAACTGTATATAGAAAAATAATGAAGAGTTGTTACAAGCTGCTGATCACAAAATACATATATATAGGAATAGGCTACAACAGAAATAACTAACTGGGCCTAACTAGGAATAAGTAATTGGGCCTAACAAATAAACTGATTACAGAAAAGAAAAAGAAAAAGAAAAATAAAATAAACTTAATCAAAACGGGCAAAATTAAACTGAAGCCCTAAATCAAATCTCCTCAATCAGATTGGGAAAAATCCTTCATCCTTCTCCTTCCTTAGTTTTATCTTTAACTTCATTAGAAAAGCTGATAGTAGCATATACTGTAAGAGTATATATTAGTACAACTTATTGTAAGAGTGGTTGTCATAATATATATTAAGTTAAATGCTAATTAATATTGTATTGTGCATGTGCATTCGGTAGTAAATATTAAGGATCAATTGCATATATAATTGTCATTCAATAATAGTTCAAAATATTAAGGAATTGAGAAAATATAAGGGCCTGTTTGTTTGGTGTTTGAGAATGTAGTTTGGGAGAGTAGTGGGGATATGTGAAATAATCTCGATTTGCGTAACGTTGTTTGTTTGGATTTTGAAAGAGTGGTTTGAGAAATAAAGTGGGTATATGTTTTTTTGGAAGAGTTAGATTGTAGGTATAGGTTTTTGAGAAAATTGAGAGATGAAAAATTTATTTCAGAAAATAAAAAACATGTTTGTATTGCATTTTCATCACCGCCGTCTGTGGGAATCGAACCCACGACCACATGGTTAAAAGCCATGCGCTCTACCAGCTGAGCTAAGACGGCACTGTTGGTAACTGAATCGCGTGTTTATTTAAATAATTTATAAAAATATTATTTAAACGTATTATAAAAATATAATTCCAAAAAAACTGGTTTAGATTTTTGAAACGTTGGGAATGGATATAATTTAGTGAAGGAATTGTGTGCTCCTAGTTCAACGACTAAAGGTTCGGTAAAATTATGTCTTTCGGGAAGAATATGCCACCCAAAAAGAATGTGTGAGAAAATCATGCCAAGTGTTCGACGAAATGTAGAAACAAGAAATAAGTCACGGGCTTGGGGGTGCGGGTGCCCCCATCCGCACCCCATGTCCCTCTGCCCCTGCCAACCACTATTCTTCCAATGCCTTCTATTCAATATATTTAATAAGTGTTTATATAAAAAATTGATTCGTATTTTTCTTGAGGGGCTTAAGGGGTCGCCCCTGTACATGTCAAGGTTTTGTTCCGTTGATTCATCATGAATTCGGATGGATAAACTCGTCTTATTTCAAAAGAAAATTAAGACTAAAAGGTATTGAGTTCGGGTTCCGACATTTGTCTGGTTTCATACTAGCTAGTTGTTAGTTATTAATTCATTATTATATATAAGTTGTTTTGTTCATTGCAATTTGCTAGTGTAATCAATCGATACTCTGATATAATTATGTAATTCACCGTTTCAGTACTCAAAGAAATGGACAAGAAAGATTTATAGTTACAACTTCAAATTTATTGAAATACTTCATGCATAAAAGTTTTACAATCACATGGATAATTAACACACAAATGCAGCATACACATACAACAACAGATACAACACAAAGAAACACAATAATAATACAAATCCAAAGATTAAAATTCAGTTTAAATTATTCACCACCATCCATGTCTAGATTTCTTGCAAGATGAGTGGAGCACCGTGCTGCGGCTGAGTAGTGAAAGCGGCGTAGGGGGCGTGGGTATATTCCGGAGAGAAGTCCCAAGTGAAAGTCTGCAGAAGAGTGGCCACAAAAATCTTGGCTTCCATTATGGCAAAGTTCTGGCCAATGCAAATCCGAGGACCCCACCCGAAGGGCAAAAGGGCGGCTTGGCCATTGGTAGCTTTAAGAATTCCTTCGGCAAACCTTTCTGGCTTGAACTCTGCTGCATCTTTGCCCCAAATATCTGTGTCTCTATGTAGCTTGGCTATGGGGAGTTGGATAAGTACGTCTCTTGGTATAACGAATGGTCCCAACTTTGTGTCTTCTTCAGTGACTCTAGAGAGTTCGAAGACGGGTGGGAACAAACGTAGGACTTCATGTATAATCATGTGTACCTATAGAAAAGGAAATTAAACTTGATGTTAGAAGAACATTTATAGAGGAGTTAACCATGTTCATTGCTTATTTGAACTCATATATACTTACAAGTTTCAGCTGGCTTAATTCATCAGCAGAGACTTTCTTCTTCTTTCCAACAACTCGGAAGACCTCCTCTCTTGCACGAGTTTGATATTCGGGGTAAATTGCAAGATTAACCATGGTCCATACAAGAAGATTTGAAGTAGTTTCATAGCCTGCAAAGTAAAAGAGTTTGCAATTTCCAATGGCATCATCAACAATACCTTCAATGTCAACATATTTAGCCTTGTTTGGGTCATACAAATCATCCAAGAACAAATCAAATAAGTCTCGACCACTTGTATCTCCTGCTCTTCTTTTCTTTAGCCTGTCATTAATCATGTCTCTATATTCTTTCCGGACTTCTGCCTCCATTTTCTTGGCCTTGGTATGAATTGGAGTTGGCAAGTACCTATTTATTTATTAAATCAAGAATGAACAAACCAAATCTTCAAAAGTTAATCATAAAAAATGGATAGGTTTAGGTTAAGTTAATATTTACGTACTCGGATCCAGGGATAGGGAATGTCTTTACAGCTATATTAGCCATAAGTGACATATCTCTGAGAGTATGAAAACATTTTTGCATTTTCTCATCATAAGGATGGCTAAACAATGCTCTCGTCACTGCCGAACCGGTGTAGGCTTCCAGGTAATGAAACACATCAACTACACCTTTCCCATTTGTCAATTTTTTTTTCCAGTCTTCTAAAATATCTTCACAACATGATACAACAGTAGGTGCCATTTGCTGTGAAGACGAATTCAAAATATTTATTATAATTAATATTTTTCGAGGAAGAAAATATATATGTTGTTTGTTTGAGTGGTTTGCAATAGAGAAAAAGACTGACTCACCTTCAACCTATCCAAATGAAAACCAGGGTTCAACTTCCCTCTATGTCTGCTCCATTTCTCTTCCTCAAATTCGACAATCCCTCCAACCATCAACTTGTACACTTTGTTAGTTGTTCGGAAATTCTTCTGAAAGGTTTGATGTTTAGTAAGCACTTCTCTCATCAATTCACCATCCGATATGTATAACCTTGGTCTTGGCCCGATCCACCCGAACGAATTCTTGCCTACACAAAGATTTCAAGAACGTACTTCACAAAATTATCTAGATAAGAATTAAACTACGAAGATGTTTAATTTTGGTAGCTAGGTACGTACCATATGTATTTATGGTCTTTACAACGAATGGCATGACACGAGGAACGATGTCATCGTATAGGCCAAGGGGCTTGGAGTGAGCTTCCTTGTACAATGCTGCACTCTCCTTTGAGTCTCCAAACAACAATCTATACTTGTTTCCATTGAACCCTTGTTTCCGGAGGAGCTTTTCGATTCTCCTAGGTTCAAGCCAAACCCAATTGAGAACTTTCCATAGCCAAACAAATAGGATTGTTAACAATGAAACAAGAGCAAGTTTCCACATTGTTTGGCTTGTTGAATTGGGTTCGGAGTGAGTGTGTGTGGGCGCTTTATATTGCAAAATTTGTGGTGCATGCACGATACGTAACTAATTTTACTTCAATTATTGAATATCAATGTCTTTTTCAGTTGTGGGGTCTTATGTATATATATTATAATAATGTTAGGTGGCGCACGGGCTTTGATTCAAGTGGAAATAAAATTGATGTTTTGTGTCAATTTGCATAAGATCATGATGTAACACGGAAAATTCTTGTCCAAACCTGGCTTGGCCAAACCCAACCAACCACCAAGCAAGTGTATTGCACTTGCTTTGTGATTGGTCACTTTCCTGGGAGTTACATCCAATCCCAAAACAAGTGTATTACACTTGTCATGTAGTTGCTTTGAGTTTGGCCAAACCCGATCTTGATAAGAATTTCCCGTAAAGTAATATAAAATAAAATAAGCCAACTGGCAAAGCACTTGTTTGACGCTTAAACCTTGGAGAATGTTGAATCATAGAAAATACCAGTTTTTAATGATAAGCTGTAAACTTAATATTTCGTACTAAAATATCACACACAAATACAAAGCAGATGTCCCTACGTCATTGGGGGCATGGAAATTCCTCAACCCCATATTATAACAGTATTACTTGTAAAGAAAATTGAAGAAGAAAAATAGTTACAAAGCTTTACTTTTCCATGAAATATTTACATTCTAATTAATACATTATTAACTTCTTGTATCAAAATCAATGTTTTTAAAATCGGACCGGAGAGTGAACCGTTGAGCCTACTGGTTTAGCGGTTTTACTGGTCGAATCGGGCGAACCGCTGGTCGAACCGCTAAAACCAGCGAATTAACCGGACCGGACCAGCTTCCGGTTCGCGGTCGAACCGATCGGACCGGCCGGTCCGGTCCGGTTTTAATAACATTGATCAAAATTCTAAAAAACACTACTATTAGGGTTGAGCACTGTTTGAAAAACCGCTCGAACAGAACCAGACTGATTACCGAAACAAAAAATCGGTCCATGAATTTTCAGGATCGAATCGGTCAGGAAACGGAAATTCGGTCCGGTTCGGTTCAACAGATGTCTATTTTAAATGTATTACTACCTATTTTCACGAAATTTCACTTATATAGTGTGTTCCTCAAAACAATAATTTTTGTTTTCATCCCAAATATGTTTCAATATTTTATCTTCACGTACAAAGTTATGAAACTCATAAACTAAATTTCATCAAAACATGGCTTCGAATATTTATTAAATATATATATATAAAATTACAAAAAAGGAAAAGAATAAAAAAAGAAAAAGGGAATGGCTTAGAGACTCTTGTTGTCTTGTGGCATTCATGTTTTTGTCCTCTTGTTTAATGACGTACGATTATTATTTATTATGTCTTGTCTTCTTCGTCAAGGGCCCAAAAAACATCAAGAAAATTAAATTGAATAGAAAGTTTAATTTAATGGCAAAGTCGTAGTTACGTGGGTTGGACGCTTAGACTTTATAATATCATAAATGATATTAATAAAATATAGGCATGCACGTCTAAAACTAAATATATAGCATATATTGGAATTAAATGTGAAATAAGTTATTGTATTATTTTAATCTTTGACTTAGTACAATTTTGGATGTTCAATAATATTCAATTAATTGGATTTTAGTACACATCTTGGACGTATTACTAAGATCACTCGGAAATTTTAATAACACTGATGGTGATTAAAGTCTTTTGAAAGTAATTGACTAATTGAAATCAGAAAGATTTAATTTGACTAATTAACTATAATGTGCTTTTCCAGTATAATAATAATAAGGTTTGAGTTGTAATAACTGATTTTAGGTAACCTACCTGAAAATTTGTTTATGTCAAACTTATCTATCTGAATTTTGTTTAGATTTTTCTTAGAAATAAGATAGCATTTTCAAGACTAATTTGATTTTTTTAAATTGTATGATTAAGCCAAAAAAAAGCCCCTTGGTTGACTCAGTGTCATGTTCCTCCTTTGCTTGACAATGAAATAATTAATTAATTAATCTGATTTTTAATTATAGGACTAATCCAAAAGTATTAAAATTTAATAATTTTAAACTTAAATAATTTAAAAAAGAAATGACAAGTCATTTCCTACTTAGATACTAGCTTTTTTTTTTTGGATAAATTAAAATTCCATTAGTAAGTAAAAAAATTGAAGCAAAATTTGTACAACGCAAGCCTCCATCACAAATTAAATACTAATAATTTAATAATAATAATAATATATATATATATATATATATATATATATATATATATATATATATATATGTGTGTGTGTGTTAAATAAACATTTAAAAGATTTAATACACCATAAATATGAATAATTTAACATGATAAGTCACTCAAAAAATTAGTAATATTATTTTAATAACAATAAATATTATCACAATAATTTAATGATAAGTTTTTAATTAATATTTACTGTCATTAATTTCTACTCTTCTTCTTGAAAGTATTTTTTTATAATTTCGTCAAATGGGATGCTGAATATATAGTGATGGCGACACCACTGAACAGGCCAGGCCAGTGTAGTCCATGGAAGTATGGAACACGTCCACCAAAGCATGACCATGTCCTTCCATTTATTTAGGATGTTTTCACATTATTATATTATATTGTTGTTGCATTATTGGTACCACCCCTGTAACACACAACACAAAAATAGAATTTCAGAAAACTATCTCTATATTTATTTACTATTATAAAAGTATGAATATTTCTTAATTTTTTTGTGCGGATTAAAATGTCCTTATTTAAATTGTAAAGTGATACTAATTCAATGGTAAATATGTAAAATTAATTGAAGAGGTATAATTAGACATGGAGTCTTGTTATATTTAATTTATCTCTTTCATAAACTCCTAAAATTTATAAGAATTCTCTCTTACATCAATTTTTGTAATTTTAATCTTCTTCACTAATAGATAAAAACGAACCGTTAAAAAATACTATTATTTTAAATAACCCCTAAAAATATATATAAAATGGAATTCTCTTAATTATCATTATGTTAAAAAAAATTAAGATTGAATTGCATCTTACTATGAAAGAATTAAAAATACTGTTGGATAAGGATGAAGATGAAATCACTGAAGACAAATTGATAAGGGAGGTTTTGATGCATTCCAAACTTCAAAATCTGCTAAGTATGGATTAACTTAGCTGATGTTCCCTTATGAAGAATTTTTGACTAAGTAAAGAAGACATCAGAAGAGTCAAAAATCAAGGTCCAAAGACTACTGATCCGCTGAAGGAAAAATATCAGACTGATGAAGATCAGCCGACTCAAATCAGATTTGTTCAAGTTTGAGATCAGCTTTGTTCGCCATCAGACTTGCACTTCCGTCAGTCAAGTGGAAAGGATCATAAAGTCTTCCCAACGGTAATAAATGCCCCTGGAAGTAATAAATGCTGAAGTACAAGGTTATTAAAGACAAATGATTGAAGAAATGCTTCGCATCAGCTGGGTGCATTTAATGCTGCCTGCAGAAAAGTACTGTTGACAGTACGGACATACTGCAAAAGAGCCGTTCGCGGATTTTAAGGACCAGTACTCGAGGAATTTGAATCTTGTCTCTCTTCAACGGACATTTTTCAAACCTCAAGTATAAATAGCTGAAAGAGACGAGAAGAAAAGAACAACACAATCTCTGAGAAATTTTCGAAGCAGAATTCTTTAAGTCTCAAGAACAGCTCACTCATCAGCTTAGTCATTTGTTGACGAAAAACGAAGTTGAAGAACAAGCTAAATACATCTTCTGAGTGAATTTGTAAAACTGAGTGTTGTGAGAAGTAGATATCCATCTTTGTGAGTGATATTACTTCGGAGAGTAGGAATTTCAGAGTGATTTCCTACTGCGCACTTGTGGCCTTTTCATTTGTTGATTGGCGCAAGCAGAGTATACTGTAAACTTTGTGATTATAGTATAACCCAAGATCTAAGTGACTTGGAAGAGTGGACTAAATGATTTAAATCCATATAACCACTATAAAAATTACTTGTGTTTTTACTTGCATATTTTCTGTTGCATAAAAACACTTTAAGTTAACTGTTTGAAAAGTTTTCTAAGAAAAGGAGTTTTGTAAAAACTGGGGAACAAACTTTCAAACTGCTAAGTTTACTTGTGAAAAACACTTTATTAATCCGCTGCCAGTACTCTAAGTATTAAAACTGATTTTGACAGAATCAGCTAACTAACTATCAATTTAGTGGTTTACGAAGCTGTTCAAAGATTTGTTCGCGATCAGCCAAGGAACCTACTGTTGATAACAGCTTAGTCTGTTTAAGTTAACAAAAATGTTTTAAAGTTAAAATTTGCAAAAAGTTTAGAGGTCTATTCAACCCCCCCTTCCCTCTAGACCTCATCTGACCACTTGGGACCAACAAATACTTATGACTTAGCTAATTATGTAATTTTACTTTGGCTTGAATAAAAAAATATAAAGAATATTCAATAATATCAAGACATGCATTATTACCTCAAAATTTCATGGAATTCTTTTCGTGAAAAACGGGTGAAATTGGTGAAAAATGGTGCAATCGATGATAATTTGGGTGAAATCGGTAAAAAAAAAATTCCACTGAAATCGATAATTTCATGTGAAATTGATGAAAATTTGGGTGAGATTTGTGAAAAAGATGAAACCGGTGAAACAACAATATATAAAGCTGGTGAAACGGTGAAAAATTAATAAGTATGTGAAAACGTGTCAAATCAATGAAAATTCGAGTGAAATTGTTGAAAGAACATGTGAAATCATTGAAAAAAATGTGTGAAATAGGTGAAAATGGATTAATATGATAAAAACGTGTGAAATCAGTAAAAAAAAAAGAGTTTAATCGACAAAAGAAAGTGAAACCGTTAAAAAATGGTTTAAAATGAAAAAAAATAGAAGGACAAAATCGTAAAAATAATGAAAATAAGGTATAACTGATAAAAAAAAAGGGTATGGTAAAATAGTTAAAAGAATATTAATGGTAAAAATAAATAAAATTGGCTAAAAAAGGTTAAACCGATGAATAATAAATTAAATAAGTAAAAACGGGTTAATATGCTCTATTTTATGACATAATCAAATTAGTTTTACTCTGATTTACAAAAGAATACCAGTAAAATTAACTAGACACGTACAACGTATGTGCACTCTCCTAGTACTATAAAAAATGACAAAAAACTTTCATATCCGGTATTTATGTCACATTTTGCAAGGGAGAAAGCTAATTTACATGAAAAAAGCACTTTATCTTCCTGGAAAATAAATTAAAGGAGCAATTTAATTACCTACTTTTGATCACTAATACATATAAACCGTCAAATTTATCATGGCACAAGGGGCAAAATGACATATTTACCGTAACGGGGGGGGGGGGGGGGGGTTGTAAAATGACATAAATATCGTTACACAAAGAAATAAAATATCACATTTACAATAACACACGGAGTTAAAGTGACATATTTATAAGTTGACTAAGTCAAAGTATCATATATATATATATAAGAGTGTTAGTTTTGCCAATTCATATTTTTATTTAAAATTTAAAAATATCATTGATGCAATGTGAAAACTTTTATAAGATTGTGAAGGATTAAAGTGCAATATTTCAAATCACGGAGGTATCATAGTGGGATAGATTGTCATTAACTACAATTTGCAATGGTGGAATCTAGCTCACCTTCAAATTGTCTAGATGACTAAGCTTCTTTCTGTTTCAAAGTTGTGATTCTTCATAACAACTTTCATCAATTCGGTGGTTACATTCATTCCACACCCGTGGATTATATTTATAGGAGTTGGATTTTGCCCCTCGTGCCTAAGAGGCACAAAAAATTGTCCTATCATACAAACTTGTCACTCATCCAACACCCCAATGGATTGAATCCGCCATAGTAGGAACATAATTTTCCAATTCAGCATCCATTATGAATATCAATGGTCTTGGCCGACCTGAATGAATTTTCACCTACAATTATTCATAACATTTTAAAAAATGTTAGGGCCCATTTGGATGGATGGATTTGAAATGAAGAGGGATTTCAAATGAATGGATTTGAAATTCCAATGATTTGAAATCCATTCATTTGCAATCTCTTGTTTGGATAAATATTTTTACAAAGGATTTCAAATCCATTCATTTAAAATCCATTGTTTGGTATATATCATTTGTCTTATTTGAAATTCTCAATCGTGCCTTATAATTTGCTCTATGAGTTAATTCTTGTTGTTGATTTCAGGATAAAATCGCATAAATCGATTTGGGGCAAAATTATAATTTTTGAAAATTGAGGGACCAAAAGTGCAAATTCGGATTTCAGAAAATCTGGGGCCGAATTTAAAATATTAATTTTCTGAAAATTCCAGACTGAATTGGAACTTTGGGTTTTTCGAAAATCTGGGGTCAAATGGCAATTTTTGAAAATTAAGGGACTAAAGTGCAAATTTAGATTTTTGAAAATCAGGTTCCTTATGAAAATTATGGACTGAATTGCAGTTCTGAATTTTTTAAAATATGGGGTCAAATTGCAATTTCTGAAAATTAAGGGACCAAAAGTGAAAAATTTTATTTCTGAAAATCAGGGGCCGAATTGAAATTTTAATCTTCCGAAATTAACTGAATAGCAATTCTTGGTTTTTCAAAAATTTGGGGTCAAATTGTAATTTCCAAAATTCGAGGGACCAAAAGTGCAAATTTGAATTTCTGAAAATCAGGGGCCAAATTGAAACTTTTTATTTTCTTTAAATACTGGACTGAATTGCAATTATTGATTTTTCGAAAATCTAGGGTCAAGATTGCAATATCAAAAAATTGAGGGACCAAAGGTGCAAATTTGATTCCTGAAAACCAGGGTCCGAATTGAAAATTCTAATTTTAGAAAATTCTGGACTGAATTGTCATTCTGGGTTTTTCGAAAATCTGGGGTCAAAATTGCAATTTCCGAAAATTGAGGGACCAAAAGTGCAATTCGAATTTTTGAAAATAGTAGCCGAATTGCATATTTTAATTTTTTGAAAATTATGGATTGAATTGCAATTCTAGGTTTTTTGAAAATTCGGGATCAAATTGTAATTTTTGAAAGTATACAATGTGGACTTTTTATAAAATGGATTTCAAATGACTAGTTTTAGGAGGAATTTCAAATCCACTTAAAATTGGCATGAAATCCATTGGACTAAAATCCAGGATTTCAAATAAATGGATTTAATTTTGCATCCAAATAGCACGATGAATTTGACAAGGGATTTCAAATCCACCCAACCCAAATCCATCCATCCAAATGGGCTCTTAAGGAATTCTAACACAAAATTAAACAACTGTATTTATACACATACTTAGCTATGTTGTACGCACACAAGCACCGTAACACCGACACGACGTGACTAGAAAATGGTCAAATGGATTTTCGAAATTTACAAGGTACGACACAACATAAAAAAAAGTCCACGTTAGTGAAAATTGAACATATAACCTCTTGTACCTGCGGCCTCAGCCTTAGTGCCTTGCCAATAGGCTACAACAAAATTACAGGACCTTTTATCTTTAGTTGATGGGGAAATCGTATATTTGGTACCATACAATATGACACTTTGCAACTTTGATACCACAATAAATGAATATTTAGTACCACAATTTAAATATTGATTGAAATGTTCATATCATGTACCATCAAATAATTGAACGAAAATAGGCAAATTTCGTCTCTTGGAAGGAGAATATTAGATGATATATAACATATAACGCCATAAAAACATTATCATTTTCCTTTTAAAAGATAAGTTAACGTGAATATTCTCTCTAAAAGTGAGGAATGGGTGATAATTCTCCCTCCAAAAAATTAGATAAAGGCTACGCGCAACCACACAAGGCCAATTATGTCCCTTTTTGTCTAATTATTTGACGGTGGTCTGAACATTGTAACTAATTTTCAAATTATGGTATCAAACATGCAGCCACAGTATGGTAAACACGAACCGGATCGAAAATTTCGATCCGATAAACGGTCCATGAATTTTCAGAACCTAACCGACCAGAAACCGCGGTCCGATTCGATCCAAATGCTCACCCCCACTTTACTATACATATTGAATACATTGTGAACTTATCGCTACCTATTTTCATAAGTTCAAACATACAAAATTTCACTAATACAGTGTGTTCATCAAAACAATAATTTTTTTAATCCTATATATGTTTCCTCAAAACAAAAAATTTTGTTTTCATCCCAACTATGTTTCAATAATTATTTTATCTTCACCTACAAAGTTATGAAACTCATAAAATAAATTTCATCAAAACATGGCTTTGAATATTTATTAAACATATATATATATATATATATATATATATATATATATATATATATATATATATATATATATATATATATACCTTAAAAAAATTACGAAAAAAAGAAGAAAAGAAAAGGGAATGGCCTAAAAATTCCTGTAGTCTTGTGGCATTCAGTCCTCCTTGGTCTAAATGACGAAGTAATTAACCTTTTCATGTTCTTATCCTCTTGTTTAAGGGTACAAACAATCAATTATATTCATGGACCAATGACGTACTATTATTATGTCTTGTCTTCTTCTTTAAGGGCCCAAAAAATACCAAGAAAATTAAATTGAATAAAAAGTTCAATTTAATGGCAAAGTAGTTACTGAGTATAATATCATAATTAAATGATATTAATACAATATAGATGTGCATGTCTAAAACTAAATATATAGCATATATTGGAATTAAGTGTGAAATAGATTATTGTACCCAAAGCTATTGATGTTGAAACGAATTTGGATGGGTAGAATGAATTTCCACATTTAATTAGAAAAAAAGTTAAAGGTTGATTTCAAAAATAAAAGAATGTGTAAAGTTATAACAAATTAAAGTCTATAGAAGGTCTTTGAAATTGGAGGAGCTTTTGACTGTAAATCTAAAAATATACACTGTTAATACTGTCAAGAATTAGGTGTATTTTTAAAAAAGGTATTTAGTTTCTTTATTATCGAATCACATATTTAGGCAAAGATTCCTTAACCTTTGTAATGGATAATTTAAGCAACATAGTTTGAATTTGGGTCAAAGGAGAATATACCATAACTTCAAAAAAAATTATAAAAATCTTATGGCCAAGGTGCAATTTCTTTTAGAATTAATAAGTTGGAAGGAAAAAGAAAAGAATTGATGCATCCAAAATAAAACGGGCTCAACCACTTCTTGATGCACCCCAGGAGCTGAAGGAGGAGGTGTTAGGCCATCTCCAACCCGGGAGGGGGGTGGGTGGAGATGGGCCTAGCCCACCTCTCCCGGGTTGGAGAGCACTCTGGGCGGTCCAAATGGACCGCCCAGGTCTGTGGGCTGGGCGAAAAATCGCCCAGCCCACCGCCCCAAGTCTGGGACGCGCTAATCAGCGCGTCCCAGACACAATTCATCAGGTGGCGCCACTTGGCGCCACCTGATGGATTTCCTTTTTATTTTTTTATTAAATTTTTAAATAAATTAATAATAAAAAAGTTTAAAAAATTAACTACAAATTTTAGTGAATATTTTTACTTTTTGTACAAAATAAAATTTTTTAGTTAAAAGTTTATGAGTTTTTTTAGTACGGATTAATTATGAACATGTGAGCAGTTTTATAATGTCTAATAACTTATGTTGAAGTTTTTTTTCTTCTTATAACAATACCTTATTTATTTTAATTAACTAAAAATAAAAGTTACATTTAATTATAAAAATTGTTGTAGGTTTAATAACAATTTATTTTAAATTAAAGATGTAACATTATTAGATATAAAAATTTGCCATGAAAGTAAAATTTAAAAAAATTATAGTATAATAAAATTCTTATCCATTATTAATTTTGAAATTATATATTTTTCTATGAAATAATAATTTATTTAGCCACATTTATTATTATTATTATTGGTACTACTACTACTACTACTATTATTATTATTATTATTATAGATAATATAGGTGAGAGTGGGGAAAGCTTTTTTTTTAATTAATTGGAGGAAATAGCCCTACCGGTTGGAGATGATGCTCAGGGGGGTGCAGATTCCCCGGGTGAAAATTGACACCCCAGGGCTGTAAATAGCCCTACGGGTTGGAGATGGCCTTAAATATTTGTGAATTGGCCTTTTTAATTGGGCCAGATAAATCTAGTATTATTTTAATCTTTGACTTAGTACAATTTTGGATGTTCAATAATATTCAATTAATTGGATTTTAGTATACATCTTGGACATATTACTAAGATCACTCGGAAATTTTAATAACACTGATGGTGATTAAAGTCTTTTGAAAGTAATTGACTAATTGAAATCAGAAAGATTTAGTTTGACTAATTAACTATAATGGGCTTTTCCAGTATAATAATAAGGTTTAAGTAGTGGTAACTGATGTTATGTCACCTAAAACTACGTTTATGTCAAACTTACCTATCTGAGTTTTGTTTAGATTTTTCTTAGAAATAATATAGCATTTCAAGACTAATTTGTTTTTTAAAATTGTATGATTAAGCCAAAAAAAGCCCCTTGGTTGACTCAGTGTCATGTTCCTCCTTTGCTTGACAATGAAATAACTAATTAATTAATCTGATTTTTTTAACCAATCCAAAAGTATAAATAATAATAATTTTAAACTTAATTTTTTTAAAAAAGAAATGACAATCCTACTTAGATACTAGGGGCTTGTTTGTTTGGTGTCTGGGAAAGTAGTTTGAGAGAGTAGTGGAGGTTTGTGAAATAATCTCGATTTGCGTAATGTTGTTTGTTTGATTTTTGAGAGAGTTGTTTGAGAAATAAAGTGGGTATAGGTTTTTTTGGAAGAGTTAGGTTGTAGGTGTAAGATGTGTAAGACTTTATGTTAAATTATGTTTGTTTTGAGATAAATTGTGTAAGAGATATGTTACTTTATTTCAAATGAGAATATAGTTTATATAGGTTTTGTTTAGAGATAAAAAAAATTGTTATTTGTTTGGGTTTTGAGAGAGTAAATTGAGAAAATTAAGAGATGAAAAATTTATTTCAGAAAATAGAAAACATGTTTGTTTGGCATTTCCCAAACACGAAAATTTTTTGGGAAACGCCAAACAAACAGGCCCTAGGTTTTTATTTGGATAAATTAAAATTCCATTAGTAAGTAAAAAAAAAATGGAAGCAAAATTTATACAACGGTGAGCCTCCATCACAAAATAACTACTTCTAGTTTATTCTGTAGTGAAATTAAATACTAATGTTCATATGATCACATGAAAATTCACTACCAAAAAATATAATTTTTATGACTGAGATATTCAAGATATAAGGTTAAACTTGTCACTTTCATTATGAGAGAAATGAATTTTAGTTACAAAAAAATTATGTGATGTTATTGAAACTGTCACTTTTTTATAAGTGACAAAATATTAGTGATAAGTGTATGAAACTTAAGTTGTCACTATTAACAATTAGTGACATTCTAATAATGACAATAAATATTATCACTATAATTTAATGATAATTTTGTAATTATATTTTTGGGGTTTCACTAAATTAATAAGGGTGAGATACAGTTCCCTCCTTAAATTATGGGTTGGCATCAATTACCCCCTTAAAGTATCAATTGTAACACTTGCCACCCTATGTTATAGTATTGAACATTTTATTCCAAGATTACCCCCACCCCTTTTATAACAAATAAATTATTTCTTTATTAATTCATAAAAAAGAAAAAGAATCTTTAATAATTATGAATTCATCCATCCAATACCCAAACAATATTATGTTTCAATTTCTTCATTTCTTTTGCTTCGGTTTTATGGTCTCAATTTTTTTCTTTATTTATGTCTCAATTTGTTTCTCTATTTTATGTTTCATTTTTTTTTTATTTCTATCTCAATTTTTTTTTCTTTATATTTTTTCTGAGTTTTTATTTGGTGATAATTATCTCATTTATTTTCGGTGTTAATTGTTATTCAAAATGTTTAGTAATTCTCCAAATTGTTTCTCGCAAAATTCAAGTTTGACACCAAACTATATTAAGTCTTAATTTTGTTCAATTTTTTATCAAAAAAATTGTTAATTATGAATTAATCCATCCATCCACCAAACAATATTATATTTCAATTTCTTCATTTCTTTTGTTTCCTTCGGTTATATTAAAAAAGAGATGAAAATGGAGAAAAAATTTGAGATCGATTGAAAAAAATTAAAATATAATGTTGTTTGGTGAATGAATGGATTCATAATTAATAAAGAGACAATTTTATTTTGATAAATTAATAAAAAAATTTATTATTTATGAAAGGCGTGAGGGTATTTTTTAAATAAAAACTACAAAACTATAATAAGGGGGAATAAATATTACAATTGATATTTTAAGGGGACAACTGATACTACCCCAATACTTTAAGGTGGAAATGTATTTCACTCAATTAATAATGACAATGTTTTGCACGTTTATTGTCATTAATTTGTTGTCATTAATGTGTACGAAAGTTGTTTTTATATATTCTCAAAAATAAAAATATATAGTGATCGCGACACATCGGAACAGGCCAGGCTAGTGTACTCCACGAGATAAGGGAAACGTCCACCAAAGCATGACAAACTTTAGGGACCACTTTTGTTGCATTATTGGAAGTTTGGTACCACCCATGTAACACACAACACAGAAATAGATTTCAGAAAACTATCTCTACTATTATCTCGATCTCTATTATTTAAAAACATAAATATTTTTAATCTTTTTATGTGAACTAAAATACCCTTATTTAAATTATAAAGTGATATTTAATTCAATGATAAATATATTTGAAGAGGTATAATTAGACATAAAATCTTAGTATATTTATATCCTACATAAATTTCTAAAATTTATAATTTTTTCTTACATCAATTTTTGTAATTTTAATCTCCAATTCTCTTATACTAGATAAAAATAAACAATAAAAAGATACTACTATTTTAAATAGTCCCTAAAATTATATATAAAATCTATATTATATTTTAGCATCAATATTTATTTAAGTAAGAAATTGTTGATTTAACGATTTAATACAACATAAGTTAAATGAAATTCTACATATAAATTTTTAAAATGAAATTCTCTTAAATCATGCTATTACCAAAAAAAAAAAAAAATAAATAAATAAATCTTAATATGAAAGAATAAAAAATGACTTAGCTAATAACTTAATTTTAATTTGACTAGAATTAAAAAATATCAAGAATATTCAATAATATCAGGACATGCATAATTTTGAATTTTCATGGAATTATTTTCGTGAAAAATGGTGAAATCGATAAAAAAAATTCTATAAAATCGTAAAAAACATGTGAAATAGAATAGATGAAATTCAGTTGAAATTGATGAACACTAACAAAGTTGGTGAAAATTTGGGTGAAACAGTTAAAAAGTGTCCATGAAATCAATGAATACATGTGAAATCGATGAAAGTTCGGGTGAAAATCGTGAAAAAATGATGAAATCGATGAAACAACAACATCAACAAAAAGCAGGTGAATCGGTGAATAATTTAGTAAAGTCGGTGAAACGTGTCAGGTCAATGAAAATTCAGGCGAAATTGTGAAAAGAACATGTAAAATCAGTGAAAAAATGTGTGAAAAGGGTTTAGTGCACTTTTTCAAATCACGAGGTATCATAGTGGGCGGGCGGTGGTCGGATGAACAAAATGTCCGAGTAGATTGTCATTAGCTCCAATTTGCAATGTTGGAATCTCACTCACCTTTAAACTGTCTAGATGGAAAACAGGGTTAGGCTCCTTTCTGTTTCAATCAGGGTTAGGCTTCATCACAACTTTCCATCAACTCAGCATCCATTATGAATATCAACGGTCTTGGCCCGACCACATGAATGAATTTTCACATACAATTATTCATACCATTTTAAAAGATGTGATGGAATTCTAACACAAAATTAAACAATTGCATCTATACATGATGTTGTATAAAAATGTTCAGGGCAAAGATGGAATAAGCCCTTCAATCTATAACAACATCACAATCAGGGGCGGACCTAGACGACTTTCGTTGGGGGGGCCGAAGATTTTTTTGGTAACAAAATCTTGGTATATTTTAAATGTTTTGATAAAATAATAAAAATTAACTTATGATAAAGTAATACTATTATTTTATTCAAGAACAAGTGAAAAAATATATTTTTCATATTTCAAGTATACGGATCTTTAAACACTCAAAACAGATGTTTAAGATGCAATCTAACTGACCTAAAAATAAATAAATGTTTAACCAAGTCATATAAATGTCGAATGTCCAATTAATATGTATAATATACTGTTAAAATCATATTCCGACTTCTGTAAATATAATATAATTATGATCTCATAATTCAATAAAATTATATCTACTAAAGAACTTGAATTTTGCACAAAGACAAAATCCATGAGAAACATCAATTATTGAATACTTTAAAAAGGAATAACTAAATAAACTTTAGGGTGAAATAAAGAAAAAATATAATAGTGCAAGAGTAGATGTGTTTATGTCAATTAAATTTTTATAAAAAGAAGTATATATATATATATATATATATATATATATATATATATGTGTGTGTCAATTGGAATATATATATAAAAAGAAGTAAATATAATAGTGCATGAGTAGATGTGTTTATGTCAATTGGAATATATATATATTCCAATTGGACAAGATGAAGAAAATATTTAGTCTCCATAAAATAAAGAAAAACATTAATCTTAATAAAGAGAGGGCCAAAGAAAGCAATTAAATCTCCACAAAGAAAAAAACTAAATAAACTTTAGGGTGAAATAAAGAGAAAATATAATAGTGCATGAGTAGATGTGTTTATGTCAATTAAATTTTTATAAAAAGAAGTATATATATATATATATATAGATGTCAATTGGAATATATATATAAAAAGAAATAAATATAATAGTGCATGAGTAGATGTGTTTATGTCAATTGGAATATATATATATTCCAATTGGACAAGATGAAGAAAATATTTAGTCTCCATAAAATAAAGAAAAACATTAATCTTAATAAAGAGAGGGCCAAAGAAAGCAATTAAATCTCCACAAAGAATGGAGAGGGAAAATTATTAATTCTGCATGAAATAAAAGAAAGTTAGTAGGCCAAAAAGAGAAATTAAATATCAACAAAAGAGTTAAAATAAATTCAGCTCCCCATAGGAGTTGAACTCCCGACCTCTAGCTTTCCTCATGATGCCTAACCACTTTACCAACAACAAATTTATGTTAATATTTACATATATATAGTATAAATATACTTTTTTCTGGGGGGACCATGGCCCCCCAGTCCCTCTTGAGGTCCGCCTCTGATCACAATAATAAAGTAAGATCTGCATACATATATCGAGAGAAAATTTGTATTGTAATTGTAATAGTAAGTTGAGTTCCTTCTGTTCGGAAATAGGGCGACCTATTTATAGGTACATACAGGGATATAATAATCTTTTCAGGAAAGACGTTACAAGTAATAAATACAAAGACATTACAGACGTTACGGGAGTTTATGATAAAGACGTTACAAATCTCTTATTTATGCAACATAGTGTATTCTCTTAATTGCCCTCGGGTACAAAATTTGGACACATCAATACACATGCTTAGCTATGTTGCACGCACACAAGCACCGCAACACCGACACGACGTGACTCGAAAATGGCGACACGGCACGACACGGCATAAAAGAATATCAACGTTAGTGAAAATTGAACATATAACCTCTTGTACTTGCGACCTCAGTCTTAGTGCCTCACCAATAGGCTACAACAAAATTACAGGACCTTTTATCTTTAGTTGATGGGAAAAATAATATATTTGGTACCATACAATATGATACTTTGCAACTTTGATACCACTAGATACATAAATGAACATTTTGTACCATAATTTAAATATTGATTGTAATATTCATATCCACCATCAAATAATTAAGCGAAAATAGACGAAATTGACCACATGCATTGGAGGTGATCGTTATCTCCTCTTTTCGAAGGAGAATATCAGATGATAAGGTAAAAACGCCGTAAAATTAAACATTATCATTTTTCTTCTGAAAGATAAGTTAACGTGATAATGTTCCCTCCAAAAGTGAGGAATGTGTGATAATTCTCCCTCCAAAAAATGAGATAACGGCTACGTGCAACCACACAAGGCCAATTATGTCCCTTTTTATTAATTATTCGATGGTGGTATGAACATTGCAACTAATATTCAAATTATGGTACTAAATGTGCATTTACCTATGCAATACCAATATTGTAATATGACATTAAGTATACATACAATTTTTCCCTTTATTAGCGATTTGATGAAAACAGGGATCAATCTAAATGAAACCTTATTGTATTCTAGCAAATTTAATTTAGAGGGACAAGAAAACCTAAGAAGCCTCTTTTGCTTTGAAATATTCAAAACAACAGTAACATAATCTACTATCATATTTATTTCAGTTCAAAGGAAAATTTGAAACATATCTCCAACATATAACTACACATATATGTTGCACACACAAAAGCAAATTAACACCTACTAGAGCTTAATAATAATAATAAGTTCTGATATATATATATATATATGTATATAAGTCTCCATGCAAGGCTAGATTCTGCGTAGAATGAGAGGAGCACCATATTGTGGCTGCATGTTTAGGGAAACCAAAGGGCCATGCTTATAGGTTGGTGAAAGCTCGAACGAGAAATTAAGCAGCATTAATGTGACGAATACTTTGGTTTCCCATAGGGCCAAGTTCGCCCCAATACAGTTACGAACACCCCAACCGAACGGTATGAATGCAGCATGCCCATTGGCCGCTTTAAGTACTCCTTCGGCAAACCTCTCGGGTTTGAACTCTAAAACGTCGTCGCCCCAGATTCTTGGATTGCGGTGCAAAAGAATCACTGGTGCCATTACCATTGAGCCCTTTGGTATGCAATATTGTCCTAATGATGTTTCTTCTTCGACTACTCTAGAGACTTCTACTGATGGTGGAAATAGACGCAGGACTTCGGATACGATCATCGTTAGCTGCAATGAACATACAAGATATATCGTTAACACGATGAATGTCGAAATTTTGAAACCACGGAAGAAAGTGATGCGATACTTACGTTCCTTAGGTGGTTCATATCGTCAGCATTGATTGGCTTGTTGTTGCCAAAGACTTCGCGAACCTCTTCTCTTGCGCGAGCTTGCCAATCTTGATGAGCGGCAAGCATGATTATAGTCCAAGCCACGAGATTCGATGTGGTCTCGTAACCTGCTATGAAGAAGAGCTTGCACTGTTGAATGATTTCTTGAATAATCATCTCTCGTTCTTGATTGTTTTTTGGGTTTTGTTCATATAATTCATCCAAGAATAGATCAAATAAATCTTTTTCACCATTTGTTTCTCCTCTGTTTCTCTTGTCTAATCTTTCGTTGATCATAGAGGAGAATGTGCCGTGTACTTCTTTCTCAATTTCATTGGCCCTTCTGTATTTCTTGGTTGGTAAGTATCTATACAAGCATTAGTGATCCCATTAGCAATTAATAGAGATAATGGTAATGAATTAATGATATGCATATTGTTTAATTTACCTCCTAGTAATTTGGAAAATAACACTTTATTCCCCTATAAGCTTATAAAAGTTTCACATTACATTTTCAAACTAAAAGAATACGAATCGATAAAATTACTCCTCTTATATGTGGTACTTTATACTCTGTAAATGACTAAATGTGGCACTTTACCATTTGTATTATGATAAATCTTTAACTTTATCTCTATGTTACAAAAACGTTTTTCATGCCGACTCACAATTTTGGCAAGTGAGTTACACTATCTGGTTGAAGGAGGATTGCTCCTTTAAAATTTGGGTAAATTACGAATTCCCCCCTCAGGTAAGGCATAATTACAAAAATCACCCTCACGTATTGGGTATTACAAAAATCCCCCTCAGGTTTGTCACCTTCTTACAATTAACCCCTTGTCCCTAAAATATTCCAATTTTGCCCTTGGATGTTATTTGTATTGTTTGTAATGTCTTATCAATGTTAAAACTTGGGATCTAATTATTATATCTTATAAATTAGAAAAAAAATTATATATTTACTACTAGAGTAATTGATAAAATTTATAATTGCCGATAATTTTTAATAAAATTGCAAAAAAAAAAAAAGTGTATTTATATATTTATTAGCAATTTTAAATTGTATAATATTAAATTAAATAGAATTTTAATAATATACTTTATAAATATGAATTATTTACACATTAGTTAAATGAATTTATTTTATAAATTAGTAAATTTAATAAATTATATTGTATTATAAATAAGATATTTTAATTTGTTAAAGTTTATATTGTATTATAAATTGAAATATTAATTGAAATTTATGAGAAAATATAAATTATATCTAAATATTTTGGTGGTAAATATATGATAATCAATTTTTAAAATGTATAACATATTATAAACATTACAAATACTTCTAAGGGCAAAATTGGAACATTTTAGGGACAAGGGGTTAATTGTAAGAAGGTGACAAACTTGAGGGGAATTTTTGTAATATCCAATACGTGAGGGTTATTTTTGTAATTCGACCTTACCTGAGGGGGGTATTCGTAATTTACCCTTAAAATTTTCACAAAGGGGGTAAAATGCTATTTTCAAATCACATGAGGTTAATTGAACATTATGCATAATATAGGAGGTAAGGATAAATTGACATTAGCTTGCAAATAATATAATGCAAGGTGTAAACAGAAATGGTGAAATACAGTTTTCCCCCCTTAAAGTATAGGAGTGGTATCAATTCCCCCCTTAAAGTATAGGAGTGGTATCAATTCCCCCCTTAAATTTTTTCTTGCAAAATTCAAGTTTGACACCAAATAATATTATGTTTCAATTTCTTAATTCTTCATATATGAAAAAAACCTTTAATATTTTTGAATTCATCTATCCACCAAACAATATTTGTTTCAGTTTCTTCATTTCTTTAGTTTTCTTCGGTTAGATAAAAATGAGACAAAACTAAAGAAAAAAATTTGAGATCGAAAAGGAAGGCAACTAAATAAATGAAAAAATGAAACATAATATTGTTTGGTGAATGAATGGATTTATAATTAATAAAGAAATTTATTATTTATGAAAATGACTAGGGTATTTTTGGAAGATTAACTACAAAACTATAATAGAGGGGTACGTGTTACAAGAAAGAAATTAAATAATAATAATTAATGAGAATTAATTAACTACTAATTACTTACTGTTCACCAGGAATACTGAATGGCTGAGCTTGGTTTGCAAGAAGAGTAAGCTCTGAAATAATGTTAAAAGTCCTTTTCACAGTCCCTTCAAATGGAAGGCTGAACAATGAATGGGACACCACTGAACCTGTGTAGTCTGGGCAGTAGGGGAACACATCCACCAAAGCATGACCATCTTTTGGGACCATGTCCTTCCATTCATTAAGTATGTTTTCACATTGTTGTTGCATTATTGGTACCATCCCCTACATCATCAACACAAAAATAGAATTTCAGATTTCAGAAAATTATATATTATTTAAAAATTGATTTATGAAAAAAATAAAGTTGTGTATTTGAATTTTAACTATTTTTCACCTATTTGATTCAGTAGTTTAATTCATTTTTAAACGGTTTAAGCCGATTTTAGTCATTTTTACTATTTTATCCGTTTTTTATCTGCTATAACTTATTTTCACTGTTTTTTCGATTTTGTCCTTTTGTTTTTTCCATTTTAAATTATTTTTTTAACGGTTTCACCTTATTTTAACAGTCAATTTATTTTACTGATTTTACACGTTTTTATCATATTACTCATTTTCACTTACACGGTTTTACGTGAATTTTCTCTCTCTGGAGTTTTTTGGATCTTGGATTTCAAATTTATAGATTATTGATGAAAACTCGCAAAAAGAATCGCGGCTTCACAAACAAAATGTTTTGAAATTAATCTTATTTTTGTTTCTATTGGCTCATAACCCAAAATTGATGTGATTTTTTTATCCATATATACATATTCAAATCATACTGAACCAAACAAATGTATTTTATATCGAATTTAGCATTACTGGAGAATTACTTCACATATTAATTCAAATTATTAACCGTAGCATGCACGTGCGTACACCTGAAGAATTATTCCCACTTAATAATAAAGTACGTACGAAATGTTATACTGCAATATATATATGGAATGTGAAATTCTTCAATTATTAACAAATGAAATAATTAGTAATAATTATAGAAATTTTTTAATTAATTAGCAACTGATTAATTACTTACCCTCAGCCTGTCCAGATGAAAAAGTGGGTTCAATTTCTTTCTATTTTGGCTCCATTGGTCACCTTCGTATCGAATGAGTCCCCCAATCAACCTTTTAAAAATTGGATTTGATATCTTAAAAGATTTCTGAAATGAAGTGTGTTTGTTCATTACAACTTTCATCAATTCAGCATCCATTATAAATACCAATGGTCTTGGCCCGACCCACATGAACGAATTTTCACCTGCAAAAATCAATCATATATTACTTGAAAATTAATATCTTATATATGTGATTTTATGTTTAAGTTTTCGTGCATAGCACGGGTTTTATACTAATATTTATACAAATTTGAAATATACCATATGTATTTACGGTCTTGGAAATGAAGGGCATGACGCGGGGAGCGATGTCGTCGTGGATGCCAATAGGTTTGGAGTAGGATTCACTATACATTGTGGCTATTTCCTTAGCATCTCCGAACAAAAACCTGTAAGAATTTCCCTTCAATCCTTGTGCTCGAAGGATTTTCTCCATTTTCTTCGGTTGGACCCAAACCCAATTGATGAATCTCCATGTTATCAAAGCTAGTATTGTGAGAAGTGGAATTCCCACAATTGATCCCCACATTATGTGTTTTTCTTTTGTTTTCTCTTCAGTTATGAGGGATTAATGAGAAAGATACACACACAACCCTTCCATTTAAAGAGAGGTTATAGTACGAGGGAAACATTAAGGTCATCTTCAATCGAAGTCCTTGTCCAATTGCCCAATTGTCTTGTCCTCGTGCCTTTTCGACCCATCTAAAAAACTTATCACTAAATCGAAGGGTAATCAACATCCATTAATTCAATTTCACAACTTTCCCCTCTCTCCCCACTCATACTCATCTTGTGTATTTTTAAATTAAGTATTTGTGTATTTTTAAATTAAGTATTTGTGTTTTTTATTTATGTAGTATTGTGTATTTTTAAATTAAGTATTTGTGTTTTTCATTTAAGTTGTATTGTGTATTTTTAAATTAAGTATTTGTGTTTTTTATTTAAGTTGTATTGTATATTTTTAAATTGAGTATTTGTGTTCAAGAAATTTCATTTATTAAGATTTGTATTTGTCTAATTATATATGAAATTGTTCAACAAATTTCATTTATATAATTCATGAATTTTTTTTTTAAATAAAAGCACCCATAAATTGGGCTTTATCTTCTAATTTTAGTTAAATGAGAATTAAAATGGATTAAATGATAATTAAATAGGAGCCCAATGACTTTCGTCTTTTCTAGAATAATCTTTTTTCTTCTCAAACTCATTTCTCTCTTTCTCTAAAAACAACTCCCCTGTAAATAAATCTAATAACATGATTTTAGATTGCAATCAATATTCAACATTTGGTGGATTGAATCTCCTCTTCACTTTGCCTCTGTCAAGGTAAACAAGATCAGGAAATTTCTTTTTCTAAATTGTAAAAAAAATTAAAAAATATATAGAACCAATGGGTGGCCACCAAGGGGCGGCCAACCATCTTTCTCCGGCGCCCAGGCGCGTTGCCCAGCAAGCAACCGGGCCGTCAACCACTTGCCCTCATGTCTGCCCCCGTGCCTACCCGCCCTGCCCACATTGCCCGCCAATTTGCCTTTTGTCATCTCCAACTGACGGCAATTCCCTCTCCCTCTCATACCCTTTTGCCGACATCGGTTGGAGTTGCTCTAATAAAGGAGCAAATTACGTACATAAACAACCTCGTGAGTCATGTGTTATTTTTAATTGACAAAACAATCAATTTCACCATCAAATAATTCGCGCTCGAGAAAGAGTTCGTGCCCTCATGAGTTAAAATTCGCCCATCAAATATTAGCCATACACATGTCTATAAAGCCTACAAATATTATCACCTTATTTGTAAGAGCTGGAAACAAAACTGTGGGGTCCATCTGACTTCTGTACATAAATGTCTTGTAGTGATGACATTTCATATCGTACAAATAACAAAATGAAAGAAGAAAAAATATGAAATTATTTGAATATTATATATTATGCAAACTGTACTATAGTTCTATAGATACAGCTCATATATACTTCCTCCGTCCCAAATGGTCTATTTGGATGGGTTTTGGCTCGGTTTCGCGAGTCTCGTTTTAAAAAAATTGGTTTGGGTGGTTTCGATGAAACTTCTGAGACTTCATTTGGATGAGTTTTGACTCTTGGATTTTGTGGTTTGAATAAGTTGAAACCCCACTTGGATTGGGTTTGGATGTTGGGATTTAGGGGAAAAAGTAGGTGATAGGTGTCAAATCAATGTTTTTTTAGTGAGATTTGGGGGAAAAAATAGGTGGTATGTGTCAAATCAATGTTTTATAGGTTTGAAGAGTTTGAGTGTGAGTTTTTGAATAGGTTTTTGATGGTTTTATGGGTTTGGCGAAAACTCATTTGGAAGGGTTTTGGCTCGGTCTCGCGAGACCTGCGAGACCGGGCCAAAACCCATCCACACACACCCAAAGTTCCTCCCTCCGTCCCAAAGTTTCTGCTTCCATTAGGTTTGCACGAAATTTTAGATAATTTGTCAAAAAATTAAACTTTTGTTATTTTTTTAGAGAAAAAGGTAATTATATTTTGAGACATTCAAAAAAAAAAAAAAAAAAAAAGAGCAAAAACAATGGAACAAAAGGAGTATATATTTTTTGAGATGCGATACAGCTCATATATGAAATGTTCTAAAATAATAAATAAGAAATCAGACTGATGATTAAATATTTTTTAAATAGAAAATTATAATTCGTTTATAAATACTTACATATCATTTTAACATGCATTATGTATATTCTAAATATAAACATTGATTTCTACAATTTAACCATCAAGAAAATTACTTTTAATTTAATATTAGTAAGAATCATAATAGTTTTTTAGATAGCCCATTTCTATTATAATTTTAATAATATTATATTATTATTTTAAAGACGCTTTATAGATGTTCTTATATTTTAATTTTCTAATCCCTCGTGCTCTCACGCTCTCGCACGCACACACACGTACACGTAGACGCACACGTTCGGCGACTTTGTTACCTAGTTTCGAACAATCAACGACTTAAGGCATGTTTGTTCTGTGTTTGGGAGAGAGTAGTAGAAGTTTGTGAAATTATCTCGATTTGCGTATTGTTTGGATTTTGAGAGAGTGGTTGAGAAATAAAGTCCATATATGTTTTTTTTTTTTTTTTTTTTTTTGAAGAGTTATGTTGTAGGTGTAAGATGTGTAAGACTTTATATCAAATCATGTTTCGTTGTGAGATAAATAATGTAAGAGATATGTTACTTTATGTCAAATCAGAGTAGAATTTATATAGGTTTTGTTTAGAGATAAGAAAATTGTTGTTTGTTTGAGTTTTTGAGAGAGTAGTTTGAAAAGATTGAGAGATAAAATATTTATTTCAGAAAATAGAAAACATGTTTGTTTGACATTTTTCAACACCAAATTTTTTTGGAAAACGCCAAACAAACAAGCCCTTAGATTTTTATTAATTGTATGAAATATGAATTTTATCGGAAAATAAAGTCCCCAATTGGTTCCTTTACAATATTATTAATTAAAGAAACAAAAGTGGCATAAATTTGATGTGGATATTTGGAGGCAATGTGGTAATTCATGTGATGCACTGTACACTTAGTGGTCCATCAATGCTTAGATACTCACAATCTATGTGATTGCTACAAGATATATAGCTAGTAATTAAGCATATGTTAGCCACTCAATCCCAACATCTGGTATTAAAACTCTTGGCATGGACTACTAGTTGCATTTTTATTTTAACTTTTATTAGATAAGTTTATATATTGTAAGCTTATTTATCTAATATTTTTGAAAGAGTGATAAATTACATAATATGTGTAAATTTACTTGTTTTATGATGAAGTTGTAGTGATCGAATCTGGTTCAAGGTCGAAGAAAATAATTGATATTGTTCATTCGTTCAAATGGTTGTTTACATCAAAATATTTATGTGGTATGTTATTAATACCATAATAACATAGTATGATGAAAAATAATTATTTGATTCAACCAACTTAGATGAGTTTCATAATTACACAATATTTTCATTTTCGAGAGACAAATTCAATGGGATTTTTAGTGTTATAAGATGGATTAAAGTAAATCAATATATTATTTTATATAAAGTGGACAAATACATTGAGAGGTGAAGGGTCGAAAATGGCCTCAAAGTCAGGCATGTGCAAGGCACTTGAGGTCGTGTGGTTGCAGGAAAAATCGCAAGTGAAACAATACATTGGTAAGAGGGACCCAACTACTCATAGGCGGATGCACAGAGGGGCAAGGGGGGGTCTGGAATTTTTTTTTTTTTTTTTTTAATATAGTAGTGTTGTATTTTTTTTTTCAAAAAAAATACAATAAATTAGTCCAATATGAAATTTCCAGCCCCAATATAAATTACTTTTTTTTTGTTCTAAACAAGAAATTGAAATTCCTCCAATGAGTAATGTCTATGTTCCACATGAGAGACTAAAGCATATGATTGAACAAGTGACTATTAATTGAGCATCATTATAAAGTTGAGATATATATTCAATTCGGTGATAGATAGACAATTGCAAGAGTTGAACAACGTTTCAATGAAGTAAACACGGAGTTGCTTATTTGTGTTGCATGCTTAAACCCATCTAATCACTTTGAAGCTTTTGACAAAGGAAAACTTGTTCGTCTTGCCGAACTTTATCCAAATGACTTCTCTTTTCTTGAGCTCTTGGCCCTTCCCAATCAACTTAAAAATTATATTAGGGATGTTAGATCAAGTGATAATTTTTGTATATTGAAAGGGATTGGTGATCTTGCTAAGAAGATGGTTGCAACTAAAAAACTTGTCGCATTCTCGACGGTTTACAAACTTGTGACATTGACGCTTATTCTACTCGTTGCAACTGCATCAGTGGAAAGAGTTTTTTCGGCTATGAAGATAGTAAAGAATCGACTTCGTAACCGATTGGGCGATCAATGGCTAAATGATAGTTTAGTTGTCTTTATAGAGATAAACATATTTAGTAGTATTTCAAACAATGCTATCATGGACCCGTTTCAAAAAATGAAAAATCGTTATGGTCAATTATCAAAGTAAAATATAGATATTTTAGGTTCTTTTTGGGACTATAATATCTCGTGGGGTTTATTTTTGTCAAACTCCACCTCATCATTTTTGTATTGAGTCATATATTTTCTCGTGAATAATATAAACTCTAAGTTTAACTGTTCGATAGATTTTTTTTTCTTTTTGTATAAGTTTAGCCCCCCTTGACAAAAAATTATGGATCCGCCCCTGCTACTACTTTAAAAAATTTACAATGGATGAAATTGTAAATAAGGAGGATGAAATATGCGATTCACCCGAAAAACTATTAACTTTCTTTTAATGCAAAAAATATGTTTATTAGTGGTTTTGAATATTATTTGTTATGATTTTGAGTTCTCGCATTTGATTTGTAATATTTAAATTGTTTGGGATTTTTGGATTGTTAGAATTATAATTGTTGTTTTACAGTACACGATGATGTTCAAGTAGATTTTGTTTGGGGGGAAAATATTCTAAATTTTCGAAGAATTTACGATAGAAAAAATTCGTCACAAAAATAATCAAATATACAAGTGACATTCTTCGACGGATTTTATTGTTGGAAATTTATCAAAGATATATCCTTCGAAAATTTCCAACAAATATGCCTATGGAAAAATTCATCAAAAAATTTGTTGCTTGTTGCGTGAAATTCCCGTCGAAAAAAATCTGTAAGAGGGTTTTTTTCCTATGGATTTTCGCGTTGAAAATTGATGCTACTGAAACCAAATTATGCATAAAACAACAATTTAAGCAGCAAATAATCAATCAAACAGTAAATTAATCAATCTAAACAATAAGCCAATCAATTCCACTCCTCAATTCAACAGTTTAATCCGAATTACAGTAACGAAACCAAAAATGCAATCTGAGCAGAGCATTCCTTCCGCCGGCCTTGTTAGGAGTAGGGGAGCTTGGTGAGATAGATAGATGTCCAATCCTGCAGCAGCCTATTACCTGAAAAGAGAGTTAACAAAGCTTGATTAATGGCTGAAACGTAATCACGAAACAGAGAAGGCAGCAAGGAAATGAACTCACCAATATTCAGGTGTTGCCTTGCCATTTTCGTGATAGCTGCTATTTATAGCAGGTCACTTTCCAGCTCAACTACCTCGTCATTCTTCCCAGCAAATAGGATCAGCTCACTTGGTCAAGTGTGTCCAGCTCTGCCTAAGTGAAACGGTGCCGTTTGGAGACTGCGCCTTTCTTATTTACAAAAACGTAATATGCATCTCACGTTTTTATAACTTCAACTCAAAAGTAGCAAAAACCCCCCTGCCTTTGCATGTGTTTATTCAATGCAGCCCAACTAATTAAGCATGCATCAACCCCCCCTCCCCCCCGAAACCTTCCTTGTCCTCAAGGAAGAAAAGTTGGAAATTTCTTCTGGAGCACATAGTAATCCTCCCATGTGCTATATTCATCAGCCAAGTTAAGCCATTTGACTAAAATTTGAGTTGACATCCTCCCATTTTTCTTATACATACGCCTATCCAGAATCTTTTCAGGCTCCATCAACACATTACCATGTATGGTTCGGGCTACTGGAAGAGTGGGAATGGTTGGAGCAGTGCCCACTTTCTTTCTAAGTTGTGAGATATGAAATGTATGATGGATTTTTACATCTGGTGGTAATTCCAGTTTGTAGGCCACCTTACCAATCCTTTCAACCACTGGAAATGGCCCAAAGAACTTAGGATTTAGCTTTGAATAAGGTTGTCCTCTCACAGTCATTTGTCTGTAGGGTTGCAACTTGATGTAAACTAAGTCTCCCACTTGAAACTTCTTGTCCAGCCTGTGCTTATCAGCTAAGTTTTTCATCCTTGTTTGTGCCCTGAGTAAATGTGATTTCAGTAAACGAATTGTAGCTTCTCTTGAGGTCAAACTCCTATCAACTGAATCCACCAAAGAAGTGAGAGATTGGTACAGTAAATGTTGAGGTGGAGGTTGACCATAAACCACCTCATAAGGAGTAATCTGTATAGCAGAATGGTGAGTGGTATTGTACCACCACTCTGCAAGAGGCAAGTACTGCAACCAAGATTTAGGTCTCTCACTGGCCATACACCTTAAGTATGTCTCCAGGCATCTATTCACTACCTCAGTCTGGCCATCTGTTTGTGGATAGTAGGCAGTAGAATGAAGAAGCTTAGTCCCTTGTAGCTTGAAAAACTCAGTCCAAAAAGTACTAAGGAAGATAACATCCCTGTCACTGACTATAGTTCTAGGCATTCCATGCAACCTAAAAACAGTATCCATGAAGACTTGTGCTACAGTTATAGCAGTGTAAGGATGTTGCAATGGTATAAAGTGACTATATTTACGCAACCTGTCCACCACTACTAATATCACTTCTTTGCCTTGTACCTTAGGTAAACCCTCCACAAAATCCATGGATATGTCAGACCACACCCTCTCTGGAATGGGAAGTGGTTGTAAAAGGCCATTTGGCAATGTATTGGTTGGCTTGCAAGTTTGACACACAGTGCACTCTTGCACATAATTATAAACTGAGTGTTTCATTTTTTTCCAGAAAAAACTTTTCTGAATCATGTGAAGTGTATTGATCATACCTGAGTGTCCTCCTTCAGGGCTATCATGGTTTAGCCTGATGATCTCTCTTTGCAATTCTGGATCATTTCCCACCACCATCTTTCCTTTTCTTCTCAGTATCCCATGAAGCCAAGTATAGCTTGATTTAGAGTGAGGGTCAGTTTGTATTTTTGTAATGATGTCTTGTAAGTGAGGGTCCTGGATCCAACTACCTTTGATTCTGCTGATCAAAGGGGAAGTGATAGTCACCATAGTGTTGATTGCTGCACCTTCTAGTGTTGGCTGTCTGCTCAAGGCATCAGCCACCACATTCTCAATTCCCTTCTTGTACACAATGGTAAAGTCATACCCGAAAAGTTTAACCAACCATTTTTGTTGAGCAGGGGTAGCAATTTTCTGCTCCAACAGAAATTTCAAACTCTGGTGATCAGTGTGTATGTAGAAATGTCTTCCAATTAAATAGGGTCTCCATTTTTCAACTGCAGTGACCAATGCTAACATTTCCCTCTCATAGATAGGTAGTGCAGCATGTCTTTCACATAGTGTCTTACTGAAGTATGCAATAGGCCTCTTCTTTTGCATTAAAACAACCCCTAAACCTATGCCAGAAGCATCAGATTCCACTATGAATTCTTCATTAAAATCAGGTAATGCTAACACTGGGGTATTAGTCATTGTTTTCTGTAGTTTTTGAAAAGCTTCAATAGCTTCATTTGTCCATACAAATAGGTCCTTCTTAAGTAGAGAAGTCAATGGTTTAGCAACTGCACCATACCCTTGTACAAACCTTCTGTAGTAACCAGTTAAGCTTAAGAAACCTCTTAGCTCCTTCACATTCCTAGGCGTGGGCCAGTTAAGCATTGACTGCACTTTCTGTTGATCAGCAGATACCCCCTCATCAGAGATTATATACCCCAAATATTCCACTTGAGATTGTCCAAAATTGCATTTACTCTTCTTAACAAACAACTGATGTACTCTCAAAATATCAAAGACAGTTTGCAACTGTAACAAGTGCTGCTGCCATGTAGGACTATATATCAAGATGTCATCAAAGAATACCAACACCCCTTTCCTCAGTACATCTTGAAAGATATGGTTCATAAGGCTCTGAAAGTTTGATGGTGCATTAGTAAGACCAAATGGCATGACTATGACTTCATAGTGGCCATGGTGTGATCTAAAAGCAGTTTTAAGTATGTCATTGTCCTTCATTCTGATTTGATGGTACCCAGACCTCAAATCTAGTTTAGTGAAGTACTTGGATCCATGTAGCTCATCAAGCAACTCTTCTATCACTGGAATAGGAAACTTATCCTTTACAGTAGCCTTATTCAGCTCCCTATAATCAATACACATTCTCCATGACCCATCTTTTTTTTAACTAGAACTATAGGTGAAGAATAAGGACTAGTACTAAGTCTGATGATTCCAGCATTCAACATTTCAGCTATCATTTTTTCAATCTCATTTTTTTGAATGGCTGGATACCTATATGGCCTGACATTGATAGGGGAGGTACCCTTCTTCAAAGTAATTGCATGATCATGTCTTCTGTGAAGTGGCAGACTCTTAGGTTCATCAAAAAGGTCACTATAATCATCCAACAACAACTGTAGATCATGTGAATTGCTATTGAAACTTGCCACATTTGTTTTCATGCACTGTACATGAGTAGTTTCCCCTTTTATCCAACTAAGACTCATCATGGATAGCTCTGCTGGCTTAGACAGTATTTTGTTCATCTTGCTTCCCTTAACTATCTTTACTCCAGGAGACTTGCCCTCAAGTGCACCTTCTTCCTTTTTACAGTAAAATCATGAAAAGCTCATCAAAATTCCACTCAATAGTTCCTAGAGATACTAGCCATTCCACCCCTAACACCAGGTTACAACCACCCAAATCCAGCACCATTACATCAATAACAAAGGGTACTCCTTGCATAGTCCAATGAAAACCTTTACACACAAACTCACTGTAAATTTTACCTCATCCAGCCACATCAATGCATAAGGGAGCTGTCTTTTCCAGTTTACATCCTAACTTCTTTGCAACATTTATATCAAGAAAGTTATGTGTACTGCCAGAATCTATTAAAATATGAACCGGTTTACCTTCATGAGACCCTGTGACCCTCATAGTGTTAAAGTTATGTAATCCTGACATTGCATGCTTTGAGACTAAGGGTTCATCCTTCAGCTCCTCTTCATGGTATTCTTCCCCTTCTGTTGGCTCCATGCTTTCTTCAGTATCTTCACAATCCATGAACCAAATCTGTTTTCTCTTACTGCATTGGTGTCCCATGGTGTATTTTTCATCACACCAGAAACATAGGCCTTTTGATCTTTTCTCATCCATTTCAGCATTGGATAGCATTCTTGAACCCCTTGGAGCTAGTTTGAAAGTGGGATTAGTCTTTGCTGGTGGTGTAGGAAGCAAGGGTATGTTCTTGTTATGAGTAGTAGGTACTAATTTCTTATGCATAGCCATGTTAGTCTGCTCCTGCATCCTGGCTAACCCATAAGCTCTCTGAAGAGTCCTAGGTTTGAACATCCTTATAGGTAGCTCTATCTCCTCCTTCAGTCCTGTAAGGAACATGCTTATTGCATATTCTTCTGGAATATCTACCCTATTTAAGAGGTCATCAAACTCATCTAAATAAGATTGAACTGAAGTGAGTTGTCTCAGCCTCTTGATTTCACTCATTGGATCTTCAAACATCAATGTACCAAACCTATGTTGCAATGCAGCAACATACTCTTCCCAATGGATCACCTCCCTTCTCATTCTCACATAGGATTGATGCCAGTGCAAAGCCCTTCCCTTCATATTAATTCCAGCCAGTTTAACCTTAGATTCCTCAGGTGTATCATCCATCTCAAAAAATTGCTCAGTTCTATATATCCAGTCTCTCAAATTTTTCCCAAAAAACTTAGGAAATTCAACCCTCATTTTATGTCTAGTGTTAAACTGTTGTGTATGTGATCCAAAATGAGAAGATATACCTCTAGGTGATTCATTATTCTCATGATCACCATGTTGAACACTTGTTTTGTCACTCCTCAGTTCAGCAAAGGTCCTCCTCATCTCCTCAATGCATTGATCTACCTTCAACTCTAACCCAGCTGAACTAGACTTAATTTGTTCCAACTCCTTCTGTAGATCTTGAGATCTAGTGTTTGTAGCCATTACTCCAACTTACTGCTCAAGGAAAACCAAGCTCTGATGACCACTGATGCTACTTAAACCAAACTATGCATAAAACAACAATTTAAGCAGCAAATAATCAATCAAACAGTAAATTAATCAATCTAAACAATAGCCCAATCAATTCCACTCCTCAATTCAACAGTTTAATCCGAATTACAGTAACGAAACCAAAAATGCAATCTATATCCCAAACAACAACGAATCACGAAGGAGTAAACTATATTCACTCGTACACAATCCAATCAAGCTCCTAACTCTCCTATTACCTGAAAAGAGAGTGAACAAAGCTTGATTAATGGCTGAAATGCAATCACGAAATAGAGAAGGCAGCAAGGAAATGAACTCACAAATATCCAGGTGTTGCCTTGCCATATTCGTGATAGCTGCTATTTATAGCAGGTCACTTTCCAGCTCAACTGCCTCGTCATTCTTCCCAGCAAATAGGATCAGCTCACGTGGTCAAGTGTTTCCAGCTCTGCCTAAGTGAAACGGTGCCGTTTGGAGACTGCACCTTTCTTATTTACAGAAACGTAATATGCATCTCACGTTTTTATAACTTCAACTCAAAAGTAGCAAAAACCCCCATGCCATTGCATGTGTTTATTCAATGCAGCCCAACTAATTAAGCATGCATCAAAAATATCGTCAGATAACGGTACTTTTTTACTGCTATACAAGATTATGTAAATTAAACTCACAAAAATTCTCTTTATTTATCTTAATTAAAAAGATGAATACTTTCCAGAAATGAACCAAGAACAGCAAGGACGGACCCACACTAGGATTAGTGGGGTCTATAGCCCCCACTAAAATTTGTTATATATTAATAATTTTAGTTTTCCTAACATAAGTAACTATTTGTCAGTGGCTATGTTTTGCAAATTTAGTTGCTTGGTGCAGTGTTCGAATCCCAAGATCTTCTACCTTTTACTTCTTTAATTTTTTTTCCCCTTGAAGTGTATCATTTTAATTAAAGTATTAATTTTCTTGGCATAACAAACATTGGACAATTGATTTGGATGTTACAAGATTTATTCTTTCTTAATAATAATATTATTTCTTTCTCAATAACAATCAAAGAAATATATAATATGGTTTCTTCTTCTTGTTTATTACTAACAAATTTCTTGTGCCCTTCCCCCCCCCCCACCTCCCCCAAAAAAAAAGCAAATTAGAATATCATTCTAGTTAGGCCCCAGACTATTATGGACCAATTTGAGAAATTAAAAAATTCGCAGTCAATAGTGTATGTAAGTGATTTCATTTGAAATTATAATTAAGATACGTAGATGTTTTGAGTTCTTTTGAAGTCATAACGGAGTACCGTAAGTAAATAAAATAACTAATGGACGTTATTTTATCAAATTTCATCTCGTCTTTTTTTTTTTTTTTTTTTCTCGTTAATGAAATATATTTTTTAAGTTTGACTGGGTTTTTTTATATTTCGATTATTAAATTTGTTATAGAACTTTAGTCCCACTACACCAAATTTCTGAATCCGCCCCTTCCAACAAGGCACGTTTGAAAATTTTACTTTTAGACGTATATGTACGTAAGTTTCTTTAAAAAAAAAGGGGAAGGGGTTTGTTACAGAGAGTGACAAGGTTTAAGATAAATGGACGGTATGGTGGAGCCAGTGGCAAAAAGTTACCAACACGTAACCACGTTTATAATTGTACCACAAAAATGTGCTCTTGTGGGGCATGTTTATCTCGAATTTTTTTTAATAATTTTAAAAAATAAATTGATGGTTTAGGCCATCTCCAACCGAGCCGACAATCGGGTATAAGAAGGGACTATCGGCTCGGTTTGGTTGGAGATGGACGATGGCAATTGGGCGGGCAAGGGGGCAAGGAGGGCAGGGGGTTCGGGATAGGCAACCCGACAAGCAGGCAGACAACCATTGCTTGCTTGCTTGTCAGCAGGCAAACGTCCCTGCTGGGCGCTGGCCAGGGCTATCGGGGCTCGGGTGCTATATATATATATATTTTTTTTAAATTTCATGAACTAAATAAATGAGATTTGTTGAACAATTTAATATATAATTAGACAAATACAAATCTAAATAAATGAGTTTTGTTGAAATCAAACACTTAATTTAAAAATAAACAATACAACTTAAATAAAAAACACAAATACTTAATTTAAAAAAACACAATACAACTTAAATAACGAATGCCTTAACTTTCATGATTGTGTAACTATTAAAAAATTATTATGATTTTTATTAATTTTATTCTTATTATTATTATTATTATTATTATTATTATTATTATTATTATTATTAAAATAAGTTTAAGTGAGGGGAGTGGAGAAAGTTGTGAAATTGAATTAATGGATGTTGATTGCCCTTCGGTTGGAAATGAGTTTTTAGGTGGGTCGAAAAGGCATGAGGGCAAGGCAATTGGACAATTGGACAAAGTCTTTGGTTGTAGATGACCTTAGAAAGTGTCTATTTTCCTAATGTTGTTTGTTTTGACTTTATGAGATAAAATAAACAGTATATTTCTAGATATAAATAGTTTTAAAAAGTATAACTTATTTAATGATTTTTCAATTATTTCAGCTTACCATAATAACTTTTCAATCATTACATTAATTATCATACAATATTGTAATATCAATTATAAACATCATTAACATAGTGCCTAATATTATTAAGCAGGTATATCGAACAACAAAACATAAATAAAAAATCAAACAATAGTTGATGAAATCGACATTGTCCAGAACCAAACACGTTCCAGAAGATCTACACTTGGACCTACAAATTTGAAGTTAGAAACGATTATTCACTTATTTTCTTCTGGTAGTTAAGAGACGATACTAGAAATTTTGTGTTAAAGTCAAAAATTTACGGGCCTATGTGGCTAGGCTTTGGTCCGGTCTCGTTGGATTCGCGAGATGGGGTCAAAACTTTTTTAAATGAATTTTCGTCAGACTCATGAAACTTATCACAAATCTTTTGAGAAATTCAACCCAAGCTCTTGAAACCATAGTAGTAAGAATTGTAGGATTCGATATGAGTCGACCACAAAACGAGTCAACTCGTATGATTTATCGCTGGACCAAAGAATTGTACGATTCTTTTGTGATTCGATACGGAATCGTACATATCGCAAAATGAAACATTCGTGATACGTATCTTTGACTATTCAGGTCGCGGGTCCAAATCGAATCGAACCGTTTCGAAGTTTCATGACCCGGTTCATTTTAAACATATAATCCGATATTTGTTTCCGAACCTAGTCATTTTTTCGGCCTCTTTCAATTCATCAAACCCTAGTTTTTTCCCACAAAAATTTCATCAAATTTCAACTAAAAATTATAGTTCCAAGCAAACTTGACATAAAAATTGCGAATCCAACCGAAAATCACAATTCAAGACCTTTCTAACCAAACCGAAGCGGTTCACTCGGATTTCTTGCAGGTCTCTCATGATTCCGGAGCCGTTCCTCAACTTGGGCATTCTTGAGGTACACACAAAGTCCCTAAATACCTTGTTATTGTTATTATTTTGATTTGTAAGTCATTATTTTAGATTGGGGTGTTAATTTTTACTTGGTTAGTACTTTAGTTTCTTGAATGTGTATTAAATTGTCAATTCTTTAGTTTGATGATTAGGTGTTCATGTTTAGTTTTTATTTTGGATTATGGTGTTTGATTGATATTTTGATGTTAATTTAGTGAATACCTATATTTGTTTTTATTTTGTGACTCATAATTTAAATTCAAACTTGGAACTTGATTTAATAATGTTTTTGGCTTTAATTGGTTGGTTTTGAGACTTTGCTATGCTTATGAAATATTTTAATTACGTGAAAAATATGATTTATGCATTTTTTTATAGTCCAACGTATCTTACGATTTTATACACGATTCGTATCGATACAGTGGGTCTCCCATACACGATACGATTAACAATTTTATAGCTATGCTTGAAGCCATTAAAATAATTTATTTGACGCCTACCATTTACTTTTTTCCACCCAACTCTATAAAAAAAAAAATTAATTTGACACCCACCAGCTACTCATTTCCCAATCACCAATATTCAAATCCACTTCAAGTGGGGTTTCAACTTTTTCAAAATCACAAAACTCAACATAAAAAACATTATCAAGTGAAATTTCAAATAATTTATCAAAATCACCCAACCAATGTTTTTAAGGTCATCTCCATTAAGGAGGAGGGAGGGGAAATCCATGAAGAAGTTGGAGAAAATGAAGTTTTATGGGGAGAGGGGAAGAATTTGGAGGGGAGTTACCACCCCACACATCTTGTTTTTGGGTCCCAGCCTAGCTTTAGCTCCTCCATTGATGCTACCCCTGTACCCTAGGGCCTACAATCAGTCTACAGGCTGTCTTCCGTCCGGTAGTCTATACTCACTCCTATGATTACATTAAATCATTTTCTTAACCATTCCCTACCAATTTATAAATGTCTCTTTCATTTCCTTTTTTCTCTCTCCAATATTAGTGTAATTAAATACTCCTATTTAGATTATATTATTTCTGGGTTACAAATTATATGTAACAAGAGATCAGTTTTTTATTGGTTGAGAATCATAATTTATATTCACATTTTAAAATGTTACGTTGGAGTACAACTTTTTAGGTACATAAGATACACTTTGTTCTTTGGTTTCCAATTAATTAAGCAAAATACCAAATAATTTCTATGTAGCAAAATTGATTTTAGCCCCTCGAGCTGTAAAAGCATCTAACATGCATTAATTTGAATATATATATAGGGAAAAGAATAACATTAAAGTCAAAATTTCTTATTGGTTGTTTTCTAAATTTGCTTGGGTGAGTCTTCGCTAGGATAATCTTGACTGGATCAGGTTTATGAAATTTTTCTAGATTTTGTGATTGAAAAATATACCATATCTAATACATATATATATTTGAAGGGTGTCTTTTGACCCCAATTGCTCAAATTTGATAAAATACTATTTTTTCAGAATTTTGAATTTCTTTTATTCCTTTCAAATTTATTTTTGGGACTTTCTTCATTTGAAAAATATAATATACTCATTAAATAAGGAATATATTAATTGAGATTGATTGATTTGCACAAAAGAAGCAATTATATCAATTAAGAACCTCAACCTCCCCCATGATTTAGGAAATTTCAAAATATTGAATTTGACTACTCTTTAATGATATCTATATATACATATATTCTCTTCATTCTTTTTCATATTTCATACAGTGGTGCCCATGGAGATTTTGGCACCCTCTTCCATTGTTTTGTCAATAGCTTTTATTTATTTTAAAAAAAATTAGTTGCACAACTTAATTTTCTTTTTTGATTGCGACTTTCATATAATTGTATCAATAAGGTAATTTATATTATTTAATTTATATTTATTTGTAACTTTTCTCTTATATTACTTATTTCGGTTCATATATATGATTTTTAGTTTCTACTTTCTAATATTCAATTTTTCATTAATTTCATGCATTTTTCTTTTAACTTATTATTTATGTCTATGTTTGTATTAATATATATTTTTTACTCACTTCTACATGGATTGAATTTGGCTTACGTTTTTCGAATATTTCAGAATTGACGTACATAAACATTTTATTAACCTTTCCACTTTATTTTCTTAAATAGTTTTTGTTTGATTTTTTAATTTTTCAAATGGCACACCTGTATTCTTTTTTTTATTCGTATTAAAAGGAGGTTATCAATATTGTACAATATATTATTTAATTTATAATATTTAGTCATTTTATTTTTTGTTGACTAATGTTCTTTGGTTTCAAATGATTCTTAATTTTTACTCAATTAAACAGCATTTTTTATTTTTCTCATTTTTACCCATATGGTTAATTTGACCAAAATCCAGTACAATTATATCATTTAATTTATGATATGTAGTCATTTTATTTTTTGTTGACTAATATTCTTTGGTTTCATATGATTTTTAATTTTTACTCAATTAAACAACATTTTTTATTTTTCTCATTTTTACCCATATGGTTAATTTGACCAAAATCCTATTGTTTTTAGAGTTTTGATTTTATTAATCCTAGGGTTTTTGGCACTTTGCACCCTGGAATTATAGGGTTTTGGCACTTTGCACCCTAACTTAAAAGTTTTGACACTTTGCACCCTGAAAATACAATTTAGTTGGCACTTTGCACCCTGGAATTATAGGGTTTTGGCACTTTGCACCCTAACTTAAAAGTTTTGACACTTTGCACCCTGAAAATACAATTTAGTTGGCACTTTGCACCCTAGTGTGTGTTTTGAAGAAAAAATTTATTGGTTGAAGGGTATAATAGTTATTTCCGAGTATTTTTGGCACTTTGCACTCTAAAAGTATTGATTTTGGCACTTTGCACTATGAAATATAGAATATTGGCACTTTGCACCAAAAAAATATAATTTTTGACATTTTTAACCCCAACTTAATATGATAATTTAAATAATGTAAATAACATGCAATATAATAATGTGTTAGATAGGTAAACGTGTATTTTAGATATAAAGTAAATAATCTAAAGGATATTTGAAATTAAAATGAAGACAATGTCTTTTCTTTAGTCTAAATTTTACTAAGAGAAAATGTTGAAATAAGTTATTATAAAGTAAAATAAATTTAGAATAAAAACTTTATGATTTTTGTGCATAGAAATGACCATTTTATCTGTACATCGCCGACATTCATCAGTTTTTTTTAAGAAATATACATTAGTTTGCAAAATGTCATACAAATTATATTTTTAAGGTGTAGAGTGCCAAAAAATTTAAATCGGGGTGACAATGCTAATATTTTATAATTTTAGGGTGCAAAATGCCAACATTCTGTATTTTAAGGGTGCAAAATCTATGTTGACAAGGTGCAAAGTGAGAAAAAAAAAATAACTATTCTACTCTTCTACCAATGAATTTTCTCAATAAAACACACACTAGGGTGCAAAGTCCTAAATAAATTATATTTTTAGGGTGCAAAGTGCCAAAATTTTTAAGTCAGGGTGCAAAATGCCAAAAACCCTTAATCCTATAAAATTTTATTATTTGTCACGTAATTTAAGTAAGGATGTAACTAATGATCATTAATTAGGCCAGAGTTGTTATAAACGGACCTAATTAGGTCAAAATGTTATTTCAGTTTAAAATTTTTAAATTCCTAAATTTCAGCCTAATAAATTCATTAATTGTTCCCCTTAAATTTAGCTATTACTTACCATAAGTCTTAATGAATAAATTAGGCTGATTAATAAAATAGGGTTCTTAAATTAATTGTTCCCTTATATTTTACAAAACTTAGAGTATTAATTTGAATCGTCCATGTTGAATTTTTTATTTCTATTGATTCAATTGCTTAAACTAAAAATCTAACATTGTTTGTTCTACATCTTCATTGCATGGCGACTTTGAAGTTGTTTTGAACTTCATATTCGATGATCTTTCTATATCAAATCCCATTTTTATATTTATTGGTTTATTTTTATTTATTTATGTTTTTCAATAATTTTTAAACTTAAGTTGAATATGATTTTTCCTAACATAACTACTTTATGGCTATTAGACGATGGCCTATTTGTTTTATTACATGTCCATATTTTTTTTTATATATATGTTTATTCTTTTTTCATATTCTATTAATTTTTCTCTTAGTATAAATATTTCAAATATTTGGCTCATCTTGATTTTTTTTATTATTATTATTATTTTTTACTTTTTATATTTAATATTTTTGGGGTTTGAGAATTGTATTTGTCTCGCCTAATGATTTGAATGGTTACTTCTTCATAATTCTTCTGCCAATTTAATTTTCAAAATTAAATACTTTGTGTTTAGGGTAAACACCACTTTTGGTCCCTCTTATCATTAATTTTTACAGAGTGGTCCCTTTTATGTTTTTTTTCCACTTTAGTCCCTACTATGAATTATTTGTTTCACTTTAGTTCTTTTCAAGTGGTCCAAGGCGATTCCGATAACATTTGATATGCTCATGAGGGCAATTTTGTCATTTCAAGTAAACTAGAAGGGATATTTTCGTCTTTCTAATTATTTAATAAAAAAATTAAATATATAATCTCTTCCAAACTAGGCTTTCATTCTAATCCAACTTAATCGTACATTTCGTTCCAAACTAAAGTTTTTTCCTAAAATCTTTTTCAAACACCAAAATTACTCACCAATTAAACAATATCTCAAATAGTCTCACTAGTGAACGGACGAAAATGCCCTAAAAAATATTCATATGCATGTCACGTGATATCGGAACCACCTGATAAGGACTAAAGTGAAACACATAATTCATAGTAGGGACTAAAGTGAAATAAATAATTCATAGTAGGGACTAAAGTGGGAAAAAAAAACATAAGAGGGACCACTCTGTAAAAATTTAATGATAAGAGGGATCAAAAGTGGTATTTACCCTTGTGTTTATATACTTTACATATGAATATGCTCTTACTTAAAAATATTAGATTTTCTTTTCTTTTTTCCATTCTTATAATATACCTATATGATTTTAAGATTTTTATTTAGGAACATTTTCCCTTTTTTTTTTTTTTTTTTGCTTAGTTGTTAGGTTTCATTTATACTTAATTCAAATATTTAATGTTTGATTCATCAAAATTCTTAATTTGGTTTAGTTTTATTAATATTTGGTGCTTCTTTGCTGTCTAATATATTTTTATGTTTTTGAGAAATACAATTTTGAAGTCATAATTTTCAATTTTATGTTATTACAAAAGCTTTGAATTAGTTTATTTTGTCACTGTAACTTTAACGCATTTATTGACTTTTTAATTAGATAATAATCTTTGCGACTGAAGTAGGAAAACTCAAAACTTAGAGTTTGTTATTTTTAATTAATTTGAACATGTATCACTATCATTTAATAGCTTTCATTATCATGATCAAATAAATCAAATTTATATATTTTATGAGATGTTATCGGATTTTGTAATTTGAAATACGTAGAGGTTTGTAAAACAAATATTTTATAGTCTTTGAAGTGAACCCTTCACAAAGTGGTGAACTCAAATTCGTATATCCGTACGAAGACGTTCTCATATAATATATCCAATATGTCTCGAAATTTCCTAAGTGATATAATCTATTGCAATAGCTAATACTTTTATATGATTAATTTTTTAAAGAAAATTAAAGTTTTAGTTTTTTTTTCCGCAGTTCTATATTTTTTTATTTTTGGTCTTGAGAAATGATCAAAGCCTTATCATATTATATTTTTTGTTTGAGAGAATCACTACTGTACTTTAGAATTACAAAACATGTAGAGTTATGGATTGAGTGTGGTAAATTAATTGCCTTGGTTTCTATATATAAATAATAAAAGTCAATAATTATTAACTAATTACTGTTAAATTTATTTCAATTAAAATATAATTTTAAATTATTGTGTATAAACCGTGCATAGCACGGGGCAAATGCTAGTTATCATTATGAGAGCATCACTTCATCAGAATTAATGATGTGTTGAATTTTCAACCACAAGATAGACCTGGTCTATTAAGAATTTTCTGTTTTCGTTCATGTATAGTTTCATACTTTATTTGATAACTGAATTAGAAAAGATAGTGAAACATTGTGAGGGTTAATATGGAAGTATTTTGGTTGGGTTTGGTCTGCAAAAGTGGTTTCGACGTTTGAACGAAACATTTGAAACTTGATTTGGATAATGGTCGCAATGGTATATTGAGGTTGTAAAATATTATTAAGTAATAGTTAGTTGATTTTAAATTTTAGATTTGATTTGGATGGTGGTTTGGTTGTTGGGGTTTGGAAAAGAAAAATAAATAGTAGCTGTCAAATCAATAATTTTATAGGATTTGAAATATAATATTTTATTGTATAATGATTGAGATGATGAGTTATTATATTGTAATGATTGAGAATATATTGTATTAATTTAGATATGATTGTGATATTAATTTAGATGAAGATAAAACAATTGAGTGCTTATTTATTCAAATAAAATTATAAATAATTTTATTATCTTATAAATTATAAGATATATATAATATCTGACACGACACCATTTTCTAGCCAATATATAATCAAATATAATATGTAAATACGATAAAATATTTTGATAACAATTGTTTGATTGCAAAAATTGTAAACATCATTCAGATAATGTATAATATTATAAAAAAATAAATAAAATAATTATGACCAAATAAAACTGGGAAAAATATTAAGAAAAAATTTGAGACAAAAATAAAAAAAAGAAAAGAAAAATGAAACAGAAAATAAAGAAAAAAATGTAACTGAAATTAAAGAAAAAAAATTGAGATCAAAAAATGAAAGAAAAATAAATAAATGAAGAAATTGAAACATAATATTGTTTTGTGAATGGATCGATTCATAAGTAATAAAGAAAACAATTTTTTTATTAAAGTAACAAAGAAATTTATTATTTATGAAAGAGGTGGGGTATTTTTGTAATAAAAACTCCAAAACTATAACAGAAGGGGATAAGTGTTATAAGTGATAATTTTAAGGGTAACTGTTATAACCCTCATACTTTAAGGGAAAAATTTGTATTTTACCCTAAATAGAATGATATATATAATGAGATAATTAATACATATTTTTATGTTGTAATATATACTATATTAAGATGAACATAAATTTTTAATATAATCAAATATAACATTTAAAACGCAGTTAAATATTTTAATATTAATTATATAATACAAAAATTGATAATGAAAAAATCAAATAATATGATAAAAATTAATAATGCCAAAAGTAGTATTGTAATTGATACTGCTGAAATATAAATTATATAAACTTGGTATATAAACAAATAAATTATAAAAATAAAAATAAAAAAGAAAAAAAAATATAGAAAGGTAAGCGCCGACAATTTGTCAGCGCCTATCCCCAGTCCCCTCCCCTGAAGCGGGTCTGGCCTGACCAGGCCTGTTGCCAAACATGGTTTGGCCCAGTTTGAGAGAGACTAAACTGAGTTAAACTAGATCCATATGGGGCCTGAAGATTTGTAAAGTTTCATGAAGCTAATACACACTTAATTATTGCATACAACGAGTTGCTGAAAATTTGTAAAGTTTTATGTAGTATCGTGTTAAACGGACTTTATTTTTATTTTTATTTTCGGAATGTCCCAAAAAAATACTCTTTTTTCTAATATGAAATTATTTTTCTCGAAAATATCCTTTCATATAAAGTAATAATTGAATACCACAAATTCTCAATCATTACTTTTAAGGTTATAAATGGTAAAGTTGCATAAAATTTCACTTTTTTAACTTTCACTTTAAATTCCGTGCCAAAACTCAAGGGAGCAAAAGAAAATGGGTGAAGGGATTATAATTTTTTTAAAGAGAACATTGTCAACTATGATCAAACCCAAATCGAACTTGAGCACCTTTGACCCAACCCATTTACATTAACCTATTTTTTATCTGCTAAACCCAACTCGATCCGCCAATTTGCGACCCCAATCTTAATAAATGCAAAACTAGCTTCTTGAAACCGACTCGGAGGTGATTCATCAACTCATCAAGGAGGCTAATACTGATTGCCACCCGCTTGGAAGGTTAATTTAGGACTGCAAGAGTTTGCTAAGGAAGTCGTGGGACATCTGGATGGTGCATACACTAAGAGATGATAACAAATGTGCCGACGCTTTGGCTCGGATAGGTCATGGAATACAGGGAACTGGAGAATTTGATGTACTTACTTGAAGAGGATGTGTTGTAGTTTTTATGTTGCTTTTTCTTACCCAAAAATAAAAAATAAAAATAAAAAAAATTTGTTGGCAACGGGCAGACAGATGGCCACAATATTTTTGCTTCAAGAAATTGTGCATTGTTTGTATTTAAAGCTCTTAACTTTTTTAGTTGACAATTAATTCTGGAATAGTTTTTTTCTCCGGTAAGCAATTTTGGTCATTTACCCTTTTAGTTTATGAATTTCAAAACATTTGACTTAATCATGATTCACTGATCTTGGAATTGAAGTTAAAAAAGAAAGTAATTTATCATTGGCGTGTGTTTTGGTCATGTGTTGCTCACATGACAAGTTCCTGACAAATATAAGCAATTAAGCATATGATCTTAAATTCTTCGAATAACGAATAAAATTTGTCAAATATGTTCAATGTTACATCAATTTGAAATTAGCACTAAGAAGAAAAAAAATACAATACTAGAATATAATCAAAGGGGTGAACATGGGGCGAGTACTTATAGAAAATCAACATGACCCAACACAAGCAGGTTGTCAAATTTGCCAACGCTTCAAGTGTACTTATTATACCTTCAAACAGTGCGATTTGGGTTGATTGATTGTTGGCAGGTTGGCTAGTGAATTGACGGGTTCATAATGTTTTTGAGTAATTATATCAATTGATGAAATGTAAAAACAAACACATATTATTGCTATCATTGAATAGATTAAAAGAAATATGTACATTTTCAAGATCACACTTAAATAACTTGAATATTAAGTATTTGTCTTTGTAATAATATATATAATTACCAACTTATGTATCGTTGATTATAATTTAGAGATAAGTTCAATAAAAATATGATTACTAACTTATGTGTCAATATATTCTTACCATAAACGTCAAATCCGTCATCTGGTCCATACCATGCGAGCCTATATGTTACCAACACGTAAATAATTATTTCAAAAATAAAGCGACGGGTTAATGCCTTAATGATGAATTGGAGTAAAAATATGATTACTAACTTATATATGTGTCAATATATTCTTATCATAAACGTCAAATCCGTCGTCTGGTCCATACCATGTGAGTCTATATGTTACCAACATGTAAATAATTATTTCAAAAATAAAATCGACGGGTTAATGGTGAATTGGACGGATGGGTCGACTGCGACAAATTTATGAACACCATTATATAATAAACCAAAGCTAATTGATGCAAATTGTTCATGGCGGACAGAAAAATGGGCCACCCTGTTTTTTTGCTTCAAAGAATTTCAGAAATAGTGTTTATTAACAATACCATTGAGTACATTATTATATTTGATTATATATATTATTATTAATTAAGAGGAAGACAGATGGTCTACCCCCAAGCCACACGAATATTTTGGCCTGCAAATTTGTTACCGACTTATTAATGAATTATTTTATTGTGCATGTTAAATGCGAAGAACCATTCATTCACTACATTATTGGTTGATAGATTGATTCGTTTGGATTTTCAACATCCACGAATTTGGGAATCTCCATTAAAAAAAAATATACTACAATAAAAAATTGTCTTTAATATCATTGGAGAAAGTCACAAGATATAGATAGGTACATTTCAACAAATATCACGTGCATAATGTATCTCAAAATAACGATAGTTATTATTTTACCATGTACAAGATAATTGATTTCAATTGATCAACAACTTTTGCAGGTTTCTTGATTTGTTGTTACCCTTTTTTTTTTTTTACTCTTTGCATTTACTTGAGTATATGTCATTTCGCAATTTGAAAAAATTATATTTTTGGCACTTTACCCTAAGAGATTGAAACTCTACCTTTTAGAATTGCATATTCTTTAGGGAAGTGCATCTCGGGTGCAAGTTGCCCAATATTTTTTAAGTGAATTGGAATTCGAAGATGCACATTGTCAAAATTTATTTCATAGTACAAAGTGTCAAAATAATATATTTATAAGGTGCAAAATGAAAAATATTCTATTTATTTTTAGAAATTGTTTATGTAAATTGGTAGTCTTTTGAATTTAAGTGACATACATAAATATGGTACACAAAAGAGGAACAAAAGATTGCAACAGGTGCAGAATATTATGGGCCAGTTTGAGTGGATGTTTGTGAAATAATCTAGATTTACGTAATTTTATTTGTTTGGGTTTTGAGAGAGTGATTTGAAAAATAAAGTAGGTGTATGTTTTTTTGGAAGAGTTATGTTTTAGATGTAAGATGTGTAAGACTTTATGTCAAATCATGTTTCTTGTGAGATATTGTGTAAGAGATAAGTTAATTTATATCAAATTAGAGTAGAGTTTGCATATGTTACTTTTAGAGATAAGGAAATTGTTGTTTATTTGAATTTTGAGAGAATAGTTTGAGAAAATTAAGAGATAAAAAATTTATCATAAAATAAAAAATATGTTTGTTTGACATTTCCCAGACACGAATTTTTTCTGGAAGCCAAACAAACAGCCTAACTTCATTCTTTCATCACCGTAACATGTGCATCCCAACTCCTATGCTTTAGTAGTAAGCATGGAGAACGTAACTCTCAATTGGTACTTTGGCAACAATCGGTCAAAGCTCGTCATTAATCCCACCCATGAGAAGGGGTGCTTTTTAATGAAGGCCTTAACAAAAATCAGTTGGGGCGCTATTGTTGTTCAAGTGAATTAATACCGGTTTTTTCTTTTTCTTTTTAAGTTAAAGGTCGCCAAAATGTGGTGAAAATAAAGTCGAGGGAACTTTGGTGTCTATATAAGGAGAAATTATTTAGTACAACAACTGAACCACGTCATCAAGTACACATGGTACAGTCCACCAATATACTTGAGACATGTGGATTAATAATCCACATCATCCATGTTCTGGCAATGTGAACACAATTTTCGGAATCTCTATTTTTTTGGAACATGACTAGAATATGGGGTGATGTGGAATGGTGGGCTGCACCACATGTACTTGATGACGTGGTACAGCAGTTGTACTAAATAATCTCTCCTATATAAGCGCCTATCAATATCTGAAAATGTAGTTTTAGAGTTCAATTCTCTACTATATTCTTTTGGCAGACATTTTAGGAAAAACATACATAAAAGGAAAGTAACTCTAACTATTTGAGGATACAAAATCACCTCTTTTAATCTAAAAGGTTATCCCTGTTAAATTTGAAAATTGATATTAATCCACTTGTTCAACTCAAACAATTAACAAAAACCTTTCTATGAATTATGAAAGAATTTAAAATGAGTTTTTAAGCCAATTAAAAAAGACGAACATATGGGGTTTTCTTAGTTAAAATAACATAGGGAAATTTTTGTTAGTTAAACAAAGTATAATTGGTGTTTTTGCATTTAGCTCAAAACATAGTTGAGGTTGAATTGCCAAGAATCATCACAACCAACATTAACATCTAACAAAATTTACAACTTCAATATATCAAATTAAAACCTCAACTTCACAAAATATATAATAAAACATAATACTATAACTAAATGCATGAGAACAATTTCAATTTATAAGTTATCTACCATTAAACATGCAATTTATAATTTATACACACAAATAAACTTAGCATGTTAGAAAATTTCAACCTTTAAAAAATTACTATATTAAGTGGACTAGTTTGCGCCCAATTAAAATATGCTTTTTAAAAGCCCACACATTAATTGATGGATTGGGCTAATATTAATAGGTCTAAACTTCTTGAAAGCCCACGAAGTAGTAAAGCAGAAAATGGACGTATGAAAAACTTTTGTTTAACCAATTTCGACGTCCACAAAATTAAGAATTTCATACAAATTGGCAAAGACCAGTTTGATAAAGAAAAAATTATTTTCCCAAGCTGTAAAATGTATGCATACTAATTTTAATACTATATGAGATTATGCATTCCGGAGGGTTGGGCCTAATCCACCTCCGATGCAATGGATTATTCGCAGCCCACTGGAAACTATATTGGACCTCTGAATATCAAACTGGCAAATCGAAACATAGACAGTTCCGAGAAAAGAACAAATGCACATTTCGTAAGGAGTGAATCGAATTTTTTGACCTCCGGGTAAATTTTTACACTTTCGTTCCTCTTAAATTTTTTTAACAGATTCGTTCATCTTATCAATGTAGTGTATCACATTCGTCCTTCTTATTAATATAGTTTAACATATTCGTCCCTCTTAAATTTTTCATAGCGGATTCGTCTCTCTTATCAATATAGTGTAACACATTAATTCTTTTTAAATTCAAAATACATCACTTAAATCCAAAATATATTCTAAAATGAATGAAAGTTGATGTATTTTTAATTTAAGAGGGACGAATATGATACACTACATTGATAAGAGGCACGAATCTGCAACAAAAAAATTAAGAACAAATATGTTATAAAAGGAACGAATCTGCTACAAAAAAAATTCAAAAGAGATGAAAATACAAAATGTGACCCATAAGAAAGACCAAAAATGCTATTTACTCTTTGAGAAGCTAGTCAAATTAACAAAGAAAGTTACGTGCTCTAACAAGGAAAAACCATATAATTAATTTGATTCAATTGGCTATCTCTATTTATTATTATTTGTAGCCTGTGATTTACAGTTCGAATCGAAAAGTATAAACAGTACCTTTATTTAAATTTGAGTTTCGCCTATAAAATCGTAAGTTATTATTACTTGATCCAACTATCTTAAGTAGAAATTTAGTTTAGTTTAGTTTTTTTTTTAATTATTAAATATATTTATTTGTAAGCGTCAAAGCCGTTTGACCAAAAAGTAAAGAAATCCCGCAGTTTCCCGGTCTGGCGGCTCGGCAAAGTCATTGACCATTTTTTTTGTTATTTAAAAAAAAAAAAAAAAAAAGTCAATGTAGTCTTTCCTTTCTTCGCCATACAATTTGGGAAAGTTCTTGGCCCTGTTTGTCTCGCCTTTCGAAGAGTGGTTTGGGAAAGTGGTAGAGGTTTGAGAAATAATCTCGATTTGCGTAATGTTGTTTGTTTGGGTTTTGGGAGAGTTGTTTGGGAAAGTAGCCGCAATTTTTTACTTTTCTAATATAGAGAGAAATAGAAATAGAGTAGAAAAGTGACCTGTTTGTTTAGCCTTTCGGAGAGTGGTTTGAAAAAAAAATCACTGTAGCTAATTAATTGGGAAAGTGGTTGGATTGTTTGTTTGGCCTTTCCGAAAACCGAATTTTTTTTCGAAAAAGCGAGACAAACAGGCTCCTTAAATTTGGTCTACGTGATAATTTTTTTATCTTCTGGTCGAAAATACACATTATTAATTGTGACGTTGTTGTATTCTTACAATAATGATTTAATATATTGTCAATCCATGATTTAAGAAAATCTTCTAGAACAAGTCTAAGTTAGAATATTCCTACAATTTTTGGTTCTAGACCAAATTTACTTGATTACTTTGAGATTCTATCATAAAAAGAAAATCTCACTTTCATAAATACAAAAAATACTGATAAAATTTGAATATTTAAGTTTTTCTAACATATTTTTTTATAGATATAATGCCAAATTACCTTTTTTATTTGTGACATAGTGAGACGTGATTATTTTCCTATTAGTTTTTCTTTTTTTCTTTTTTAAGCTTATTTAAGTTGAATCTCAAATAAAAAAATAAAAAAAAAAAGGTTATTTCAATGGAAACAATATGGTGAATATTATAACGAGATGAACAATACCGTGTGCGGTTTTGGATTTGAAAAGATCAAATTATAATAACATTGGGAATTTGGGATAGAGTTTTGGTTTATCAAATTATAATAACATTGGGATAGAGTTTTGGTTTTCCTATAATAATGGGGTTTTTGGTGAGTTAGCCCTCATGATATGTCTAAATGATAATTTACTCCACTTTAAAATAAAAATAGGCATATTACTTCACTGTAAAATAAAATAATGAGCACTTTATTTTATTTCTTGTGGAGGTTGCACACTTTACCTCTTGAGAAAAATACAAAATAAAAAAATGGTCAAGGTGCTTCTTATAAAAAATACCAGATGATGTCTTCCCCTTTCGTTTTTTATTTAAGGGTAAATTGTCTTTTAAGAATATCACAAGGGCTAATTTGCTATTAGCTAGCATTTGAGCTATATAATAGCCTATATTAAGTGCCCCCACCACACTTCTGTACTCATTTTCCAACAAAATCCCAATTCTCTGGCCTAATAATTTCACAAAATTTGGAATTTTGATTGGTGGGTTCTGCTCAAATTTTGCTGAAAAGAAATGGGTAATGATCAACAGAGACCAGATCCAAAAACAGGAAAAATTTCAATTGAAAAGCACAACAAAATCCCAGATTTTCTTCAATCAGTTAAGCTCAAATATGTGAAACTTGGTTATCACTACTTAATCTCACATGCTATGTATTTATTCCCAATTCCCTTAATCGGGATTGTCTCTGTTCATCTTTCAACTATTACTACTGAAGATTTAATCCAATTATACTACCATCTGAAATTAAATCTTATTTCAGTTATTTTATTTTCTACCCTAATAGTTTTGTTGAGCACGATTTATTACATGAGTAGGCCAAGAAAAGTATACTTAGTTGATTTTTCTTGTTACAAGCCTAAACCAGATGTTATGTGCAGTAAAGAATATTTCATGTATATATCTGAACAAGCAGGGGTATTTACACCAGAGAATTTAGTATTTCAGAAGAAAATTTTGGAAAAATCAGGTTTGGGGCAAAAGACTTATTTCCCCGAAGCCCTTATGCGCGTGCCGGCTAACCCGAGCATAGCCGAGGCGAGAAAAGAATCCGAAATGGTCATGTTTGGGGCCATAGATGAATTGTTGGTTAAAACAGGGGTCAATGTTAAAGATATTGGGATTTTAGTGGTGAATTGTAGCATGTTTAATCCAACGCCTTCACTTTCTTCTATGGTTGTGAATCGTTATAAGCTTAGGGGAAATATTTTGAGCTATAATCTTGGTGGAATGGGGTGCAGTGCAGGGGTGATTTCAATTGATCTTGCCAATCAACTTTTGCAGGTTTGTTACCCTTTTTTATTCTTTTTATTTATTTTCAGAAATTGATTTTGTGTTTGGTGGTGGTTTTGAATTTATGTCACATAGTGTCATGCAATTATGTTGGACATGTTCCGAATAATTTGTAAAATATTACATGAATATTGTATATAAAAGTAGAACAAAATATCATATATTTCACATTTCATGGATCAAAAGCCTAAATTCTTGTATTTTTTTCATTTTATTAATGTTAATAGGTGCAACCCAACTCCTATGCTTTAGTAGTAAGCTTGGAGAACATAACTCTTAGTTGGTACTTCGGCAACACTCGATCTAAGCTCGTCTCAAATTGTATTTTTCGAACGGGTGGTGCAGCTATCCTCCTATCCAATAAGACATCAGATAGAAAGCGGGCAAAATATCAATTGATGCACACGGTCCGTACCCACAAGGGTGCAGATGACAAAAGCTATAGTTGCGTATATCAAGAAGAAGACGACAAAAAACAAGTTGGTGTCTCGCTTTCTAAAGATTTACCTGTTGTGGCCGGCGAGGCTTTAAAGACCAACATCACGACATTAGGTCCATTAGTTCTTCCTATGTCGGAACAATTGCTATTCTTTGTCACATTAGTTGCAAGGAAAGTGTTTAAGATGAAAATTAAGCCTTATATCCCGGATTTTAAACTTGCGTTTGAGCATTTTTGCATTCACGCGGGAGGGAGAGCAGTATTGGATGAAGTTGAGAAGAATTTCGGGTTAAGCAAATGGCATATGGAGCCTTCGAGAATGACACTTTATAGGTTTGGTAATACGTCTAGTAGTTCTTTGTGGTATGAACTGGCTTATAGTGAGGCGAAGGGACGGATTAGGAAAGGGGATCGAACGTGGCAAATTGCATTCGGATCGGGGTTTAAGTGTAATAGTGCGGTTTGGCGCGCGTTGAGAAGGATTGATCCGGCAAAGGAAAAAAATCCGTGGATGGATGAGATTGAAGATTTTCCTGTAGAGGTGCCTAGTGTAGCAACTATTGGTAATTAGTTCATTTTCTTTTATTAAGATTTAATCTTTATTATTTGTTAGAAAACTATTTGTGGTGGTTTTCCTTTATGTTTTTATTATATTTATTCGAAAATAAATTGGAGTGTTAAACAGTATTTATTTGATGCGATCATATCTTTTAGAATTAAAGTCTCAAATGTTAATAATTAATGAAACTAAATATAGCTTTAGATTTAAATTCGGTACATTTTTAGCATGAATTTATAAATTGATAATGTTTAGCGTTATTAAGTGTATTAATGTCGTACATAGTTGAGTTGCGCAATAATTTCCTCTAAAAAAAACAGAAAAAAAAAAGGAAAAAAGTTGCACTATAATTTCAATCAAATACCCATGTTGTTACGCGGTTATAAAAAAAAAATTGACATAAGAAAAAGTCAATATTCAAAACATAATTAAACAACTGAAAATGATTCCAATTCCACTCTTTTATTCCAAATCTAAGCAAATATACTTATCACGCAATTGAGGGAGTAGTTTCAATCCTTATCACGCAAATCTAAGCAAATCTAAGCAAATATACTTATCACGCAATTGAGGGAGTAGTTTCAATCCTTTGAGTTAAATAATTATAAATGGATCTTCAAATCTAAATCGCACAATAAATTTTATGCGTCCTAAAACATGCATGAATCAGAAAACAACTTTTGCCAACACGTTGGAAGTCAGAATCCAAAATGTTTGACTTCTCTTTTGGTCTTATATACTTTATAATTTGTCTGGGAGACTGGGACAAGTAATGCAAGATAACTAAGGCCATCTCCTATGTATCCCTCAGTCCAAGTCCAGCTTTCTCTCACTCAGTCCAGCTTCTCCTCAGAATCCAAGCCAGCTTCCTCTTTCATTTTCATAAGTCATCTTCAATGTATCAATCTATCAATTCCATTTAATTAAAATTCTCAATTCCCCCACTCTCACTTAATAATAAGAATAATAATAATAGCAATACTAATAATAATAAAAATTAACTTGTATGTGAAATAAATAAATAATTAATAACAATAAGATATAATTTAAGATTGAAAATAATAATAACAATAACAACCAATATTTTTTTAAAAAAAAAAACACAACAATACAATACAATACAATAATTAAATAGTTGACAACCAATAATATTTTTTAAATTACATAATAATATAACAACTAATAATTCATATAAAGAAAGCCACCCTCCCCGCCACCGTTGTTGCTACCGTCGCCGCCTACGTCGGAAGAACCCCCAGAAACGCCTCCAAATAAGCGAGTCCGAGCATTTTTTTCGCGGATTTGAGTCCTTACATCATGCCAATATGACTTTGTATTAGGAGTCATATATGAGCAATCCATCTGCATAATTGCCCTTTCGTCTGCCGCTTTTTTATTACGCATCATCTCAGCATGTCGTCGATTACGTCATTCCTCTAACATTATAACATTTTGATTAGCAGTATGCATTGCTTCAATTCGTTCAGTTTCAATTTTATTAATTAAATTAAATTTGAGTTTCTAATAATTAACTTTTAAAGGGATTTTCAAATTGGTGCACAATAATACAACAATTAAATACTTGATTGAGATGATTTGAAAATTATAAAAATAATTTAATATTGACATTAAATTTTCCAACATAATAGTTACATTAAATTTGATTTTATTAAATAAAAGTTACATTTTATAATAAAATTAACTTTTTAAAAATAATACACAAATTAAATAAAACTAAGATTAAATAAGAGTTTAGTTTTATTAATAAAAACAAATTATTTTAGTTGTATGATTTAATACACAAATTAAATAAAAACTAAGATTTAATACACAAATTATTTAGATAAAATGTATATTAAATAAAAGCAAAAAAAAAACAAAAAAAAAAGGAAAGGGGATAGCAGGTGGCCGACAAGTGTCGGCCACCTGCTGGCACTCGCCCGCCCAGCGATTGGACGCTTGCGAGCGGTGAGGCAAGCCACAGTTGGCTTGCCTCACCGCTTCAAGCGGTGTTTGGCTTAGGCAAGGGGTTTTTGCATTTTCATCCCTTGATACATTTAAGTTGATAAATTTTCCCCTCTAGTCCAAAAACCCCCAAAATCTACTTTCCCCTTCATACATAGGAGATGGCCTAAGGACACGTTTGTTTGGTGTTTGAGAAAGTAGTTTGGGAGAGTAGTAGAGGTTTGTGAAATATATCGATTTGCGTAATAATGTTTGTTTGGATTTTGAGAGAGTGATTTGAGAAATAAAATAGGTTTAGATTTTTTTTGGAAGAATGAGATTGTAGGTGTAAGATGTGTAAGACTCAATGTCAAATTATATTTGTTATGTGAGATAAATGGTGCAAGAAATATGTTATTTTATGTCAAATCAGAGTAGAGTTTGTATATGTTTTGTTTAGAGATAAGAAATTTGTTGTTTGTTTGGTTTTTGAGAGAGTAGTTTGGGAAAATTGAGAGATGAAAAATTTATTTAAGAAAATAGAAATCATGTTTGTTTGACATTTCTTAAATATGAATTTGTTTTGGGAATCGTCAAACAAACAAACCCATTTTAGAAATCAAATAATCAAAATCGATAGATTCAATAAAAAAATTGATGGTTTATTTGATCTTACTCTAATAACTAGTTCGGATCGGACCACCAGTAAACCAGCGTGAACTGATAATTTTTTCAGAAAAAAAATCCCAATGTTTTTTAAAATTTAGGGTTACTTACAGGGACCTCCCCTGAGGTTTGATGAAACTCGCGTTCATTCCCCTCTAAGAATACTAATTACTCAGACCTCCCTCGAGGTTTGAAAAACATTACAACCGTTAGGGTTCCGTTAATTTTTGCTTACGTCATCATAATTTTTTTGAAGATTGCCAATTTTGCCCCCGACTTACTGTAGCAAATATGTATGGACTATGTTACCCCTCTCAGCAAATGTTACATTGTTGCATGAGAATGGATCTAGTACCAATGTCAAATTATATTTGTGGATTAAAATGTTGTTAAATTTATATAAAATGTGTAATGACTTTATTAATGTATATTTATATTTAAAATAACATTTTAAATATTTCTAAAGTATTTTCTTACTTATTGTAAAATATATGCAAAGAGAAATACACTACTAACTCTTACAAAAAATTATTTTTATTCAAATAAATATAAACATTGAAATTTATTTTTAATGTATAGATTTCCACATTGTCCCTCTTATTTGTGTATATAAATTCAAATAAATATAAACATTCAAATTTATTTTTATTATTATTTTTAGTGTTCTTATATTTTACTTGATAGAAAAAATATTGAAAATACTCAAGTTTAATTTTTATCTCTATAAATATAAAATTTTATAATGGTCAATAATGTTTTAGAAAAAATATTACACATGTTTATAAAATTTTATATTAGCCAATAATGTTTTAGAAAAAATATTACACATATTACACATATATCAACTCAAGTTTTATTGATATGAAATAATTCAAGAACTTATTTGTTGGGAAATTATTTATTGTTTAATTATTCATAATATAAAATAACAATTTTTAAAGAAAAAATATATATTCAATAATATTTTAATTTTTATAATAAAAATATAAATATAATTTTTTTTTTAAAAATCCTAAAATCACCCCACCCCAAACCCCCAACCCCGCCGCCACCACCTTCCCAGGCCGTCCCGACGGCCTGAGATCACCAGATCCAAGCTGGCGACGACCTGGTGAGAATATCCCAGGCCGTCGCCGGCCTGGAACTAGCGATCCCAGACAATAATTTATTGATTACTTAAACCCAATACTATTAAATAATATTTACTATAAAATACTAAAATAAATCTTGTTTACATAATTAATAAATTATTTTTTACACTATTGATAAATTATAAAATATTGAAATATGTATTTTATAAAAATTTAACTAAAAAAATCAATAAATATTTTTTTCACAAAATTTAAAGATACTAATTCAAATACCCTTTTATAAAATAATTATCTATGAGGTATTTGTAAATAATTAAATTTATGGGTTATTTCAGTTTTAAACTTATATATATATATATATATATATATATATATATATATATATATATATATATATATATATATATATAAGTGTTTAATATTTTCAACAGTGAAATCATAAATTTATATCTTACTTAAAGACAATACAATTAAATAATATTTTATTATAAAATACAAAAATAAAATCTTATTTACATATTTATTATTAATATTAATTGCATAATTAATCAAAACTATTTTTTTTCTTTTTTATGTGATATAAATCGGGGTGGGGTTAGTTTTTCTTTTCTTTTTATGTGTAAATTTAATTTTATTAAAGTTTGGGGACTAATAGGCAAATATAAATTTTTGTAAGGTTTTGTAAACCTTAAGGGAGGTCGAAGTAATTAAAATTGATGAGGGCAAGAGGGTAATTTCACGCATTCCATCCACCTTCGTTAGTCTCTGTTAGGGTTTTGTAAGGTTTTGCAAACCTCAGGAGAGGTCCAAGTAATTAGTATTCTTAGAGGGAAATGAACGCGAGTTTCACCAAACTTCAGGGAAAGTCACTGTAATTAACCCTAAAATTTAAAATATATTCAAGTTAGATTATAGAAACAAAAAATTGAACACTTGACATCAAGGATAAATTACTTATTTAATTACTTTTGACATGCGTAAGTGTTTTATATATACAAATAAGCAATTGAAACATGTACATGTGATAATTATTATAATTATCATAATTATCACATGTACATGTGTCAATTGTTTATTTGTGATACACAATTGTAGTACACAAATTGTGATACAGAGGATCTTGAGCCAACTCAACCCTCTTATTGTTGGGTCTTATGTCCAGCCCATGTGGTTTGAGCCCATTAGAGGAAAATTAGGTTATATGAGACTAGTATAAAAAGACTTTTAGTCTTCTTGTTTGCGTGTGTTGTGTGCTACACACACCAGAAAAATACGTACATCAACATTAAGAGAAAATAATAGTCACAATAAAGAAGAATATAGGGAGAACTATTGAGATTTATTTTTGGGTTTGTGAAAGAGATCGAGGTACTACAAGTAATTGGTTTCGTCTCGGATTCAGTCAAAGATTCTTCACAAAGTGCTCAATTGTCCAATTGGTTCGGGATTTTATTCTTGCTCTTTAATTTGGTGATTTATTTGTTCTCTGTGTTATTCAAGTTAGTGACTTGAGGTTTTCCACCTTGTCGGTGAGATTATTAATATTGTGATCCAAGAGTGTTCTCTTGAGAATTTGGTTAGCCCCTAGTGGTTTTAGGGAGGATTTTGTAAACCCATTATCATTATAGTGGTTGAGTTAGATCGGTTTTCGATCTCGTGATTTTTTCCCGGTTTGGGTTTCCACGTAAAATTGTCCTGTGCATATTTACTTTTCTCGCACCTTAATTCTTGTTTAGTTCAGTGAATTAGTGCTTGTGTTTAATTTGATCTTGTTATTTTCAATTTCAATCCGTGGATATTTGTAGGAAAAAACGAATTGCTTCCGTTGTGATATTAGTTGTTACTAATCTGGTATTCTTTTCCTAACAAGTGGTATCAGAGCCCAAGGTTGGTGCATCTTGGGCAATAACAATTGTGGCACCAGAGGCATGGAGGTTAACACGGATCTTGGAGATATGTTTGTGTTGAACAGATCAAATTTTATTCGGATGTTGTTATAAGTAGGGAGTTGTATTTCTTGTTGATTAGACCGCTGATGATTCAGAGAACATATATTGCTCTAGAAGCTCGTGTCAACTCTGATCTACTACTTTATTTATTGATGGTTCAAAGTTATGGGGGAGATGTACTGGATGAGCAATGTGATGTTATCTCAAAGGTAAAAAGTCAGAAATTTCACATCGGTTATGTTATTGAAGTTTGTAGTCGCAGTGCAGACTTGATTGTGCACCCACATGTGCTGGAGGGGGAGATGTTGGGTCTTATGCCCAGCCCATGTGGTTTGAGCCCATTAGAGGAAAATTAGGTTATATGAGACTAGTATAAAAAGACTTTTAGTCTTCTTGTTTCCGTGTGTTGTGTGCTACACACACCAGAAAAATACGTACATCAACATTAAGAGAAAATAATAGTCACAATAAAAGAAGAATATATGGAGAACTATTGAGATTAAAAGAAGAATATAGGGAGAACTATTGAGATTTATTTTGGGGTTTGTGAAAGAGATCGAGGTACTACAAGTAATTGGTTTCGTCTCGGATTCAGTCATCCAATTGGTTCGGGATTTTATTCTTGCTCTTTAATTGGGTGATTTATTTGTTCTCTGTGTTATTCAAGTTAGTGACTTGAGGTTTTCCACCTTGTCGGTGAGATTATTAAAATTGTGATCCAAGAGTGTTCTCTTGAGAATTTGGTTAGCCCCTAGTGGTTTTAGGGAGGATTTTGTAAACCCATTATCATTATAGTGGTTGAGTTAGATCGGTTTTCGATCTCGTGGTTTTTTCCCGGTTTGGGTTTCCACGTAAAATTGTCCTATGCATATTTACTTTTCTCGCACATTAATTCTTGTTTAGTTCACTGAATTAGTGCTTGGGTTTAATTTGATCTTGTTATTCTCAATTTCAATCCGTGGATATTTGTGGGAAAGAACGAATTGCTTCCGTTGTGATATTAGTTGTTACTAATCTGGTATTCTTTCGCTAACACCTATCACAAGTACCCCACCAAAATACGAAACTGTCCAAATTAAGTCCATGGTTATAGAATTTACCGCAAACGTGTGCGAACCTTAATTTTATTTCATTTAGATAACAGTCCTAAATTTTATTTCATTTAGATAACATGTTAATTTGGACAGTCCTCCGGGATTGATATATTTTCTTATGAATATTTAGAGTTAACGACAATTTATCCCCTGAAATTTTATAAAAGTGTCATACCGTCTCCCTGATAATGTTAAACTTAAAAAACAAATATGAAACTACCATCTTATATGTGGCACCTTAAACCCTCCTGCTCTCCTCTTCTTCCGTGTTATGATAAATATGACAATTTACTCTATATGTTATAATAAATATGATTATTTTTAATGCGCACTCTTAATTTTGGTGATTGAGTTATACTCTCTAGTTAAAGGAGGTAAATTGCTTCTTTAAATTTTTTATATGAGGTTTAAAGTCCTATTTTTCAAATTACCGTGGGTAAACTAAATATCTTGCATTTCACATGGAGTAAATTGACATTACCTCTTTTATGCACAAACTGAAATTTAAATGGCATTTACCTGTATAGAAATTTAGCGGATTCGTACTAATGTTTTCAGGTTTCTTTTCTGTTTTTCCAAAAAGTGCTATTTGTTTTATAAAAATATTGGAAGATAATATTCACAGTACTTTTTTATGATTGGTTAGAGTTGTTGACTCTTTCAAAGTACATTCTTGTCAATTGCCATCTATTGTTTTAATTACTTTGACATTATGGGTGTATGTGGATGGGTTTTGGCCCGATTTCGCGGGGTTCGCGAGACCGAGTCAAAATCTTTTTAAATGAATTTTCGTCAAACCCATAAAAACATCAGAAACCTATTCAGAAACTCACACTCAAACTCTTCAAATCTATAAAACATTGATTTGACAACTACCACCTACCACCTACTTTTTCCCTCAAATCTCACTAAAAAAGACATTGATCTGACACATATTACCTACTTTTTCCCCTAAATCCCAACATCCAAACCCAATCCAAGTGGGGTTTCAACTTATTCAAACCACAAAATCTAAGAGCCAAAACTCATCCAAATAGACCCTATAGTTCCTGTAAAGACTGGAAGAAAAATAGTATAAATATTTTCGCGCGTGAAGTAGGTCTGTTAAAATGAGTCGTTGTTTTCAAAAATAAAAAAAAAAAAAAATGAGTCGTACTCAAAGAAAAATAGTACGATCTGATTAAATCTGATTAAATTAGGTGTACCCAATCGGCATGTTTGTTTGACATGTCTCAAAAAAAATTTGTGTTTGGTAAATGCCAAATAAACATATTTTCTATTTTCTGAATAAATTTTTCATCTCTTAGTTTTCTCAAACTACTCTCTCAAAACTCAAACAAATAAATAGCATTATGCAAATCGAGATTATTTCACAAACCTCAACTACTTTCTCAAACACCAAACCCTTAAGTTTGAACAATTTTATTAAGTTTAGTAAATTTATGAACATAAATCGAGTTTATGAGGTCCAACTGGCCAGACTAACCTTGGATTAAATTCAACATACTAAAATAATTTATATGGGGTATATAAGCTACCCTTTATATAAATTCGGTAAATATCACTAATGGTCCTCCTTAACATTAAATTTATACAGAGTGGTCCCTCTTGTATTTTATTTTCCAGTGTTAGACATCACTATGAATTAATTATTTATTTTACTTTGATCATTTTCAGTTGGTTCAATATAAACTAAAGTGTCAAAACAGTTGCACAATCACAATGACAATAACACCCTTATATATAAAAAAAATTAGCACAATATTTGTTTTTCTTCAAAACAATTCTCTTGTATTCCTTTCCAATTTCCACATATTCTTTTCTCCAACCACCACTCATTTTTCTTTCTTGTATAGAGTACCACTAATTTGAAAATATTCACATCTTTTTCCTAAAATTTAAGAAAATTAATAGTTTTGATTTTTTTTATAAAATAACAATCGTTAATATTTTTAAACTGAATTTATTTTGTTTAATAAACTACTAATAGTATTATTGTGATTATATTTTATATTATTTTGTTTAATTTTTAGAATTAAAAACTTATTTTTATATAATCATAATTGTTATCATTATCTTGCATTTGTACTTCATTTACGAAATTCATAAATCCTAAACCAAAATTTTCTCAACAAGCTCAAACTCTCAAAATTTTCTCAAAAGACTCAAACGTGCTTCAATACCTACTTAACTTATTAGAATTGTTTCACTTAATCACAAATTTAATTCGAAATTTTAGTTTGATCTCTCATTGTTAATGCCAATGAATGGGTTACTGCCTAATTTTTGTTTTTTTATCGGTTACTTACTGCCTGTTTTTTTTAAGAAAGATAGGTAAATTTTTGTTTCAGTTGTTTTGGATCGAAACGGAAAGTTTCGGTTCAACAAACGGTTCGTGGTCTAAAATGGACCTAATCAAAAAAATACCGAACTTTAGTCCGGTTCGATCCGATTTATACCATTTACTCAACCCTACTTAGATGTTTGGGTTTTTTACTAATAGAATATTAACACAAATGTCATTTTTTTCTAGGTTCAATATAGGAGGTTCTCTGCTAGCTAGATATAATAGAAGGGGTGTTTATGCATTTTAGTCTTATCTCTATTTTAAATTTGTAACTTTTAACATTTTTTTTTTTGGTTTCCCAATGGTTTAATCTCTTTCGATGCGAGTTGTGCACATTAAGTGTGTACCTCTCCCAACAGGGAAATCGAAACTTACACTGAACCAATCACCTGTTGGTACATCTTCTTCTGTTTTTCATTTGTTAGAAGTTCACATACGTGCTAGGGTATATGGATACTCCATAAAATTATAAAATTTAGTATCAAATACTCTTTGGACTCAATACTTATCCGGTACTCATTCAATACGTATTTGATTTGATACGCTATATGGTATGTCCATAAATCTAATAAATAAAAATTCAAATACGCATATTAAATTTCTTCTTTGGCGACACATTTAAGATTCTAAATTTTGTTGAATCACTTTAATTGCTATGAAAAATTTACGATACCAAATCACATTACATATCTTTCGAGCATGTCCTTACATGACCTCAACTCCCTTAAAACCCCCTAAGCCTTTTTGAAAAGTGATATTAATTCATGATATGATTAGGATGAAAGTTGAATTAAAAACTCCATTTTTTAAGAAGTCGAATAACAGGTAAATAAAATAAGAAAAACAAAAAAAAAATATTAACTTAAGAGTATTACTAATGTAAAATTTAACCAAGATCATGTGCATTGTAAGAAGAATAATTTGACCTCAACTTATCATATATACACAATTGTGACCTCTAAATTTTAAAAATTTGAATTATCGTTTGTATATCATATCGTATTATATGACCCTACCAAAATCATCATTGTAAAACAAAAAAGGAAAAAGAAAAAAGAAAAAAGAAAAAAGAAAAGGAAATCCCGCTGTTTTCTCATCTGGCAAATTCAATGCGAACAGCAAATTTACAATTAAAAGTTCGTTGGGGTAGTTGCATCTTCCATTCACACACACACTACACGTAATTCCATTTCTTTAAATACTTATACACATCCCCTCCATTTTCATCAATACACAAAATTTTCTCTGTTAATTATCCAAAAAAAAAAAAAAAGTACAAAAAAATCTCTGTTTTCTTGCTTTCTATTCAAGCCCTCTGCATTAAATCCCAACATTTCTCACTTTTTTTCCTCTCACATTTCCATTTTTTCTGGCCTTTTAATTTCAAAATTTTGGTTTTTATAGACATTTTAATTGGTGGGATTTGCTCAAATTTTGCTGAAAAGAAATGGGAATTGATGAACAGAGGCCGAATCCCAAAATCGGAAAGATTTCGATTGAGAAAAACAGAAATCTCCCCAATTTTCTTCAATCCGTTAGGCTCAAATATGTCAAACTTGGGTATCATTACTTAATCTCACATGCTATGTATTTACTCCTAATTCCATTATTAGGAATTGTCTCTGTTCATCTTTCAACTATTACTACAAAAGATTTAATCCAATTATATGACCATCTGAAATTCAATCTTGTTTCAGTTATTTTATGTTCAGTCCTACTAGTTTTTTTGGGCACGGTTTATTTCATGACCAGGCCAAGAAAAATATACCTAGTCGATTTCGCTTGTTACAAGCCTAATCCAGATGTTATGTGTAGTAAAGAACTTTTTATGGAAAGATCCAAACAAGCAAATATATTTACACAAGAGAATTTAGATTTTCAGAAGAAAATTTTGGAAAGGTCTGGTTTGGGCCAAAAGACCTATTTCCCGGAAGCCCTTCTGCAGGTCCCGGCTAACCCGTGTATGGCCGAGGCTAGAAAAGAAGCCGAGATGGTCATGTTCGGGGCCATAGACGATTTGTTAGCGAAAACGGGTGTGAAGACGAAAGATATTGGGATTCTTGTAGTGAATTGTAGTTTGTTTAATCCAACACCTTCACTTTCTGCTATGGTTGTTAATCATTATAAGCTTAGAGGAAATATTTTGAGCTATAATCTTGGTGGAATGGGGTGCAGTGCTGGCCTAATTTCAATTGATCTTGCCAAACAACTTTTGCAGGTTTGTTACATTTTGCACTTTTTTTGAGAAATCATTTATTTATTTTGTAGTGTTTTTTAAATTTATGGCAACTTGAGGTTGTTGGGGGTGTAGTGAAATTAGCATGAAAGTTTTAATAGTAGCACATGTGTGTTAGCTTTTTAATGTCTGTATACAGCTAAGGTATTTATTTCTCACATGTAATCCATATTGCATTACATAAAGGATAAAAACACCAAGCCTCTACTTTCCAAAAATGGCAAAAGACTCTTACAACTTTTGTTACCTTTTGTTACCTTTTGGGCAAAAAATTAATGTGTAGCATATACATAATACATAGCAATTTCATATTATATGTTTTGGTGTTACATATATGTATTTATTTTTAATAACAATGTATATATAATCTCTTGCAGGTTCAACCTAACTCATATGCTTTAGTTGTAAGCATGGAGAACATAACTCTTAACTGGTACTTTGGCAACAACCGATCAATGCTCGTTTCAAATTGCATTTTTCGAATGGGTGGCGCAGCTATCCTCCTCTCCAACAAGTCATCGGACAGAAAACGCGCGAAATACCAACTAATACACACGGTCCGCACCAACAAAGGTGCCGATGACAAAAGCTATGGTTGTGTGTTCCAAGAAGAAGACGACCAAAAACAAGTTGGTGTCGCGCTTTCTAAAGACCTAATGGCCGTGGCAGGGGAGGCTTTAAAGACTAATATCACGACGTTAGGTCCATTAGTCCTTCCTATGTCGGAACAATTGCTATTTTTCGTCACATTGGTCGCAAGAAAAGTGTTCAAGATGAAAATTAAGCCATATATACCGGATTTTAAGCTTGCGTTCGAGCATTTTTGCATTCATGCTGGAGGGAGAGCGGTGTTGGATGAACTTGAGAAGAATCTTGAGCTAAGTCAATGGCATATGGAGCCTTCAAGAATGACACTTTATAGGTTTGGTAATACGTCTAGTAGTTCGTTGTGGTACGAATTGGCTTATACCGAGGCGAAGGGAAGGATTAGGAAGGGAGATAGAACATGGCAAATTGCATTTGGGTCGGGTTTTAAGTGTAATAGTGCTGTTTGGAGAGCTTTAAAACGAATTGATCCGACTAAGGAGAAGAATCCATGGACGGATGAAATTGAAGATTTTCCAGTTGAGGTGCCTAGAGTGGTAACCATTGGTTAGTTTAGTTTTTAGAAGATTTTTTATTTTTATTTTTGTTTTTGAGAGAGGGATTTATGGTGTGGTTTTCATCAAGTTGTTATATTATTTGTAACAAAATGAATTGGAATGTTAATCATATTTATTTGATGTGATCAAATCTAATGTTTCCTGTCTTATTAGTAAAAAAAATAATCATAAGTAGAGCTTTAGATTTGAATTCAGTACACTTGTTTAAGGTATGATTTTCAACTTTTCTAAATGTTGTTGAGATGTATATATGTTCTATATAAAAATAATATGCTATAAATTCATTTAAAACTATTGAATGTTGTTGGTCTACTTGAATAGACTAGTCACGTGAATCCATGTTCGAAATTCCTATTGGGAGATGTTCTCACTTAATGTGTACGACGCGCCTGTAAAAGGATTAAAATCTTGGGAAACCAAAAAAAAAAAATTTACTCAACTTGCTTTTATGTGATCAACCAACATAAGAAAAGCATAAATAAATACATTTACCTTATATTCGAGGTGGTTGGGCTAAATGGTAATAGTTTGCGATCTCTAAAGATGAAACTCAAGTTCGAATCTTACTGAATACACTATACTGATACCCAATGCACTCTTTAGTTCAAGGTATAAAAATACACAGTTTAATAGATCCTATTCCTATGTATGTATATATCCCTTATGACTAATTAAATCAGTTTGTTTAAGTGATCAGTCTAACGTCTAACATCTAAGCTTATTTTTCAGAACTCGATCGGACTTTGAGCTTCATAAAATTTCCATTTTCCACAACAAAAGGACATGCACTTCCTCAAAGAAAATGACCCTAATAAATTTCAGTAGCCCCAACACGGGAAGCAGAGAAAAACTTTGCTAACATGTTGAAAGTCAGAATCATTAAATTGTCCTTTTTTTCCGGGTTTTGGTACTTTATAATTTCACTATTTTTGTTTTTTTAGGCCATATGGATGTTAGATATATATCTTTAACGAAAGACTAGTGTTATTTGGACATCAAATTGTGATACAAATCTAATACACTACTAGATGTTTTACCGGCACTAGACGAAACATGTGACGGGCATTATATTAAACTCTTTATTCCAAGTGGTAATGGCTAGATGGAACCAGCTTTAAAAGAAAGCAATTGATCTTAACAAACCACCGAAAAAGTGGCTGGAATAAATGTGGATTGATCAATTAATTTAATATGCATGGCCTTAAAAATAAAAGACTCGAGGAAGGGAAGGTGTATGAAAGCTGGACATGACCCGACTGATTTAAATTAAAGTGGGCCTATGCTATTGGTTGAGGTTGTCAGCTTTGACTTAAAAGTTTAAATTCATGTAAGCCTAGATAGTTTTCTATATCCAATTTGCATTCAATTTAAAAAGTTATACTAGTTTTTATTAATTTGTCCTAGTCTTATTTGTTCAGGAAAAAAATGAAAGTTGACAATTCCAAGTACTTTCACGTTTCTTGTCTGGTTTTTTACAATCTCTAAGGCCATTTCCAGACGAAGGGGAGGCAGACATGAGGGGAGTCGTCGACTGGAGATGAAATTTTTTTCGGAGGAAAGCAAGCATGAAGATAATCGGGGGAGCATCAAGGCAGGCAGGCTATGTTGCCTATCCGCCAGCCTCAGAGCAAGCAAGGCCCAAACCAATGGGTGGCCGCCATTTGGTGCCACCCTATATTTTTAAAATTTTTAATTTAAAGAAACAATTTAAAATGTGTATAAAAAATTTAATTGATCACTTTTAAAAAAATAAAATAAAACATGTATATGTGTGTGTAAAAATTCTCAAAAATTTTGTGTAAATATTTTTTAAAAATAGTAAGTTTTATGTAATTGGTCATTTTTTTAAATAAATTAAAATATTTATGTGTGTTTGTAGAAATATTGGGTGTATTTTGATAAACTACGACTTACTTTTAAATAAATAATATATTATTGTTATATAACTATGACTTAACAAAACTTATTATTGTTGCAACTTAATTTGAAAATATAATTATGTTTTTCATTAATAATAATTGTTGTTGTTTTTCAGTAATTGTGTTTATTATTATTTTTATCATTATTATTATTACCGATAATAATAATATTACTATTATTGTTATTATTACTGCTATTGTTATTGTTAAGTGAGAGTGGGGAAAATTTGAAAATGAAGTAAATATTTTGGATCGTTGGTTCGGTTGGAGATGACAAATTAGATAAGGCAGACAGGCAGACATGCAGACAAACATGAGGGGCTATTGCCTGCTTTGACTGGAGATGGCCTAATGAAACCCTCAATAATCATAATGTTCCAAAATTACAATATTATCTAGTATTACTTTAGGCGGGGTGATAATGCCAGAGGAGATTTGTTTTCGTCATAACAATTTGATTACTAATTTTTTTTATAATGAAATACAATATATTGATTGATTGGTGCATATTTTAGTTGAAGGTCAAATTGAAAACTTGGCTTCTCACTAATAAATACTACTCTATAATAAATTATTTTTGTAATATTGTTTCTTAAAATTGGGCATTTGACAAAATCACCACTAACTTTTTTTTTTTTTTTTTTTTGGTTTCCCAAGGGTTTAATCCCTTTCGAGGCGGGTCGGGCACATTAAGTGGGTACCTCTCCCAACAGGGATTCGAACCTGAGTCCGCTACTTTGTAGTGACTAGTCCCTTCCACAAAATCACCACTAACTTTTATATATATGTAAGAAAACTAACAAAGTCTAATGCGACAAAGTGTTCATCCAGCCCTAAAAAAATTATAGTAATGGACAAATTACAATCTTTGGGACAAATTACTTCCAAGTTCCTATCTACCTAGCTAATTGATTTTTGAACTTGCAGAATTTCATTTCGATTTTTTATTCTTGTGATTGATATTTTTGTTTTTTTTTTTTTTTACATAAATAATTGAAATTAATATAATTATTGGTTATATAGTGTCTTCAGCGAAAATTCTTTCACATTGCCGGTGTTTTGTCTAAATGGAAACCAAAAAAATTTAAAACAAAGACATAGGGATGTTTTTATTAGCAAAGCACTAATGTTTTATTATTATTATTATTATTATTATCATGAGTCACAACATATGGTTTTTCTTGGCAAAATTGTAAAAATCGTCCCAAATTAATCACTGATTTTGGATTTTCGTCCCAAACTATTTAATTTGGCGAATTTCGTCCCGTAATTTAATATTTTTTTGGAATATCGTCCCAAACTAATTACTACTTTTGATTTTTCGTCCCAAACTATATCAACTCGCCAAATTTCGTCCCATAATTTACCATTTTGTATGAATTTAGTCCAAATATTAAATTTCTAATTTAATGAAAATGACGTTCAATCTTGTAATTAAATTGGGACGAACTCTGCAATATTATATAATTATTCATGTTAAAATTTACCATGTCATGACACTTAAGCAGCCATGTGATAATTCATCGGCAAATGCGCAATTCCGTCTTATAATTATGGTGGGACGATATTCCAAAAAAATATTAAATTACGGGACGAAAATCCAAAATCAGAGATTAAACACTTAGCACTCCCTCCCATTTTTCGGCAGAGTTGACCACTGGAGTCAAAAAAACCTATGGGCAAAATCGGTAATTCATTTTTGAATGTTTGGCACATTGAATTCCTGAAACATGAAACAATGGCAATTTGTACCCCCATAACAGAATTGTCACTTAGCACCCTCTAATTAAGAACAACTCTGCAACTTGCACTCTCGAAACACGAGAAATGGGCGCTCTGTATCTCCAAAACATAAAATTAGCAATTACCACCCTAAAATTAAGAAAAACTTAGCAACTAGCTCCCTCATTTTTTTGGCCAGAGTTGGCCACTGGGGTAAAAAATCATAGGGGTAAAAAAGGTAATTCATAACCAAATCTAGAAAGTTTCAATGTAACGCCCCAACTAAAAATTACTTAACTAATATTCACATATAGAATTAGTAAATTTATATAAGTTGGTTTTTACAAAATAAGTGTTAATAGTAGCTATGTTACATATATATAAGCTTCAAAATTCTAGTTTAATGCCGACGAGAATCCTCATGGCTTCTATACTATATCCAAAAATCTGAAAATAAGTAAAACACATTACGTAAGTTGACTTGCAACTTAGTGAGGTGGGTGTGCGTGATTTAAATAATTTCAAAGAAAAGAGCAACAAATGTCAAATAAAGTAAACAAAACAAGTATTAATGTACAATATAAAAGGATACATCTCGGTGTCTGTAGACTTCCAAAACTTGCTACCCCAAACACACCTTATGACATTCCCTCATACACACCTTATGCATGACTAGTCAGTGCATCCAAAAGATACTTCGTATATCCGAGAGACCCTATTCTCTCGAATATACGAGCCAGGCTAGGGGCTCATGATCGAGTTAATAGCCCGTGCTATTCAACTTAATCACATAACCGCACAAGCCAAATGGGCCCAAAACAAAAGCAGATAAATAATTAACATAATCAACTTTTTATCCGGATGAGATAAAGTGCTACAACCGGATAAATATCAACATAGAATTATTCCAATAGAAATCAACAAATGACACATTATCACATTCCAAGTTTAAATTGCAAAATCAGTCCCATTTAAGTAATACGTCAACTATCATGCATCAAATTATCAAAAATTTAGATGTAATAGCAATTTCGTACCATTTTAATTATAGATGGACATTTTATACCAATCTTTTTAAAAGTTATGAAATTAAAAGTTTATCAAAGTAGAAATTTTATTTGTTGAATTTTTAAAGTTTAAGAGAAATATTATACACTTAACGATTATAACTAAACTTTAACTCACTAAAATAACAATGAGTCGAGATTAACTCCTCGTTATTTAAACTACCACGCTCATCTTTTTTACCGGAAACTTGAATTATCAAAAGCTTGATTTACTCCAAACGATCACCTTCACTTTCTCCCCAAGCTTCCTATTTCTTCAACTTCTTTCTCACAATTTTCTTTCCTCTCTTTCTCTTTCATTTCTTTCCAATTTTCTTGTAACTCTCTCTCATTCTTGTACACTACTAGGGGTTGAAATATGTTGTGTTAATTCAAGTTCAAAAATGAGAAAGATGAAGTATTTATAGGAGTTTTAGCCAATCACATTAGTCCAAAGATGCATGCATACATGTGGGAGATTGCATGTTTCCACTACATGTAATTAGAAAGAAAACTTATAAACAAGTGTCCCATGAGTTGTTTTCATTAGAATTAACCACATTGTTAATTTATGGCAAAAATTGCAAAAAGACCCCTACAATTTTTGAAGTTTTTATTTTGTATTTTTTTTTTTATTTTGACCCCAAATATCAGAATTGTACAACCAAGTCCCAATTAAATTTTAACACTTAATTAATTTTTTTAAGACTTTGGGTTAAATTTTTATAAGCAAAAATGTTGGGGTTTTACATTCAATACATAAAATTGACCTAATCATATCACAAAAATAAAAATGTAATCCAAATCTACAACGTGGCTATATATATTGATGAAAAGAAAGATGGAGATAAAAATGAGTGTTCTAATATTCATAATCATATTCTGCAAATTTTAAGGAAGAAATAAAATATATTACCTATTTTTTCCGTAGTTTTTTTTACCCTGATTTCAACTCTGCCTTAAAAAACGTGGGGTGAGGATGGTGCTAGTTGCCAAGTTGTTCTTAATTAGAGAATGCAAAGTGCTAATTATATGTTTTGGGGGTGCAAAGTGAGGAACTTCATTGCACAAATATAACAGGGAGGGGGTAAATGTCTTGATACTTATTATTCAAGATTAAAAATTAAAATTTTAGCTGAAGTTGCAAAAATTTGAAAATTTATTATATTAATCATCATTATAAATTTTCAAAAAGTTGCAATTGTCAATTTTCACAACTAATTAAAAGCTCAAATATAGCCAATTTCGACAATTTAAATTAAAACTTCTTATTTGAGAGGATAGTTAATTAATTCGTAACGGGCCTGCCGAGTTTCAGTTAGTTCATGTACTGATGTCCTCCCTTTGCTTTTGGGTCATTTTAGTTTTAAGCCCAAAATTAGATAGGTTTTTTTTTTGGGCTCTTTTAAGTTTTTTAACATTCAAATTGGATAATTTAATTTTTTAGAATTCAAATCTTAAATTATCTAATTTAAATAATCTGGAACCTCACTTAGTCCTTAAATGAGGAGGATCTACTTTAGCTCTCTTTGATAAAATTTCAAGGTCCAAATTGATCCAAACATATGTTTGGAAATTCACTAGTTAATAATGATAATCTAGAGAAGTTCATCCTTTGAGAATAATAAATAGAATTTTCATCTAAATGTCATAAATAAAATAAACATAAATACTTATTGCACTTTCTAAAAAATTAAATATCCATAATTTCAGATATTTGATACAAACTGAACTTTTCGAACTGGAGTTGGCCATAATCCATAAAATGATAAAAAAAAAATGATAAATTAATTTTAGAAAAAATTAAAATAAAAATAGAATTCAAAAGGATAGAAGAAGTCACGAATTCATCATTTTCCCTTCACCACAAAAGTGGAGAATGAGACAAGAAAAGACATAAAGATTTAGAAAAAAGAATAAAGCCCACCAACTTTAATTTCATTATTTGATTCTTTGACAAAATCAAACCCCCAAAACAAAACCATTAAAGCAAACCTCCTTTTTGTCCTCCTTTCTTGCTTTATTGCCAATCCTCAAGATTTGAACAACACCCACAAAAATCCAAATTAGTAAACCCCCTTTTTCATTTCCAATAAATGATTTCCGACTTTCAATCTCGACGAGGTAGCCTTACAACTAAATAACTAACAAAACATATAGCTTTTCTAAATTCATGTGAATTTGATTTTTTTAAAGTAAATACATATCATTTGAACTACCGAATGATAAAATGCAAACAGATACAAGAGGGAAACACATGATTTCTGCTGAATTGAAGAGACTCGAGCAAGAAACTCGATTCTTGGAGGTTTGTTTCTAGTTGGTGTAATTTTGAATCTTTTTTTTTTTTTTTTTTATGTTTTCTTGATTTAATTTTCTGGGAAATTGAAATATAGTGTGAATTGTTTAATTAGAGTAGTTAAAGGTGAAATCTTGGTGTTATATTTTCTTCCTGTTTGGTTGAACTTCTAGTTTACTTCTGCAAACTAGTTGGATAATTGTCAAAATGTTGTATGAGGGGATTTTTTTGTTTGGATTGTACTTGGTGATTTTGTAGGCAAATTAAAATATGGGGATTGAGATTTAGTATAGAATACTAAGTAATTTAGAAAAATTTAATAATTTTTTATTTTGGAAACAGAATGAAGTTTGCTTGGTGCTTGTTTTAGGATGCTAAAATGACCTCAACAAGTATGTGGGACTTTAGACTTGATTCTACTTTGTTAACTTTTGTGTGTTATTATGTAATCCATTAAAAATTACATACAAACAATAAAAGGGTAGACCATGGTGTTGAATTAATACCTTGCTGAATTTTTTTAACTTTATCTTTCTCGATTTAACTTGTTTAAATAAGTAATTTCTTATTATAAGATTGGTGTACAGGAAGAACTGGAAAAGCTCGAGAAAATGGAGAAAGCGTCAGCTGCGTGTAAAGAGTAAGTCGGAAGATATTTACATGACGTGCTAATTTTCTAGTTTGAATCCTCTAACGATTCTAATGTGTTAAACTAGGATGCTGATTAACATTGAAACGAGACCAGATCCACTACTACCAGTGTAAGAACTCTTGCTTGCTTCGTAATAAATAATAATACTTCCCACAAATTGTAATCAACTTTGTTTTATAAGGATTAATTTGTTTGGTTTGTACTTGTTAGAACAAATGGTCCACTAAATCCAATATGGGATCGATGGTTTGAAGGGCCACAAGAATCTTCCGGATGCAGATGCAGATGCAGATGTTGGATACTATAATTCTTGTTTTCTTTTTCAAGAATTCTTTTTCTTATTCAAGAAGAGGTTTTGAGCCCACATAATTTACGGAAGCAAAGTACCACATTGTGCAGAAACGGAACATATTGTCTCGCTATAGCTCGTTCCTTGGTGGTCATAGTAATGGAGGTTAGATGAGGCATGATATTAAAAAAATTACGAGTTTGGTTGATTTGGAAATTTTTATGTGATTGAATGATAGTTTTTCATTTCAACTTTGTTTTTCTGCTGTAATGTGTCTTTAATTTTTGTCCTTAATTTTGTATTGGGGAAGAGTAGCAATTTGTGTAGAATGCAGTCTACTGGGGAAAATTAAATATTTGGTACCATACATTAATAGGCCACTTGGCAACTTTGATATCACTGGATACATAAATTCATATTTAGTACAATAATTTAAAAAATTGATTTCAATGTTATACCACCATCAAATAGTTGGGTGGAATTGGCAGCACGTGGCCGTTATGTCTTGATTCTCGTTTTTTCATCCAAAAGGCGAGATAGCGTGATAAATTTTCCTCCAAAAGTTAGGCAAAACGTGATTGTTTTCCCTCAAGAAGATGAGATAACGGCCACTTGCACCGCCTATGGCCAATTCTGTTCATTTTCATCCAATTATTTGATTATGGTATTAACTTTGCAATCAATATTTAAGTTATGATATTATTAAATGTGCATTTACGTATTCGGTTGTACCAATGTTGCCAAGAGAACTATTATATGGTACCAATTATGCAATTTTCCACGTTCTATTGTTTTAGCTTCTTCTTTTCCACCATTTCTTGAAGTTTTTACGTGGCTACGCCATCACACATATCCTACAAAATATTATCATGTATCTCCTTTTTAATCATTGTTTTATTGTCTTTTATTTTTTGTGGCTGGAATTAGAGATTAATTTGTTGGCACAATATAAATATCAAAATTATCAGAAAAAGATTGCAAGAAGAGAAACTTTCAAATTTGAATATATCAAATAATCAGCTAGTTCAAAATTAGTCTTCAAGCCGGCCTAAGATATGGACAAAAATAGTAAAATTCGAAATCTAAACAAGTTAAAAGTAGTAAATAAAATAAAGAATCATGCTGAAGAAGAGGGGAGTAAAAGAGCAAAATTGAATGATGGACATGAAGAATAAGGAGAAGATAGGATCAATACATTACCATATTGTCTTCTCCTTCACATTCTATCTATGAAGTACGAATACTTCAAAAAATTATTGAATGTCGTGTTGGACATTTTTCGGATAGGATACTCCTCGGATATTTGTGGGATACGTATTCGACACTACACGTGGCGTGTCGGTAAATATAATTAAAAAAAAAAGTTATACACATGTATCGAATATTTATTTAGACGTATCCAACACATTTTATATTCTGAATTTTGCTAAGTCACCACAATTGGTAAGAACGATGTAAGGTGTCAAATCATACTTTGTATTATATACAACTGCAAGACAAGATAATTTGTCTATAACGGGACATGTTTTATATAACATAATAAAACAATGAACATTATGTATAGTTAATAGTATTAAATTACTAAATAATTTTTTTTTCTAAAAATTATGCAATTTAGTACTTATGAAATTTAACTTCATCTATTTCAATATGTATGAATATATACATATATTATTTTACTTATTTCAATATGCATAAATATATAAATTTATATTTTTTACATTAGTATCCATGTCGTATCGTATCCAGCAAATTTTTAAAAATCCGCGTCGCCGTATCCTTGTCGTGTCGTATTCGTATCGGCGTATCTGTATCGGTGCAACATAGCATTCTATCTTTCCTCAACACAAAACATGCTAGGAGGACTTGTTTGTTGTCGAAAAGATGGCAATTTCTTTGGACTTGATTTGCGTCAGGAGATTTTTCAAGACCCCGACAATTTCGTGGATTTGGTTTGGAAAATTATGCTTATGTGCAGCGGAACCCACTTGAACAAGTTCACGTTTAAGTTGATGATGTATAAACCATGTTTTGCTTCCAATATTGATCTTTGGGTTCACTGTCTTGTCAAAAATAAGGTGAAACATATTACCTTAACATGTCGTACCTTGACAGACCTCAATCTTATGTACATGTTGCCTTAAATCTTGTATTCATATTTATATTGACAAGTATGACTATTGGTTATTGTGGTATGTATCCTGAATGAGCCATTAAGTGGGGATCTTTGAAAAGTTTGGCTGTATTTGGATGGGTTTTGGCCCGGTCTCGTGGGTTTCGCGAGATCGAGCCAAAACCCATCCAAATGAGTTTTCGCCAAACCCATAAAACCATTAAAAACCTATAAAACATTGATTTGACACATGTCATCTACTTTTTTCCTCAAATTTCACTAAAAAAGACATTGATTTGACACCTATAACCTACTTTTTTCCCTAAACTCCAACATCCAAACTCAATCCAAGTGAGGTCTCAAAGGTTTCATCGAAACCACCCAAACCAATTTTTTTAAACCGAGACCCGCGAAACCGAGCCAAAACCCATCCAAATAGACCCTTTATGTCTTGAGCAAGTGGAATTGTAAGTTTCTCAAAAAAAAAAAAAAGCAAGTGGAATTGTAAGAGTTTGTAATGGAAAAGATATTATCAAATTCAGATTGTCTTGTTTTGGACGTTTTACATTTAAAAGAATGTATAGGATTGGATCGTTTGAATATTAGCTCTCCAAGCCTTACTACTCTTGTGATCCTGTTTATTAGCAAAAACTAGAACAACTGCACTTTGCAGTAGGGGTGAGTCCGGTTCGGTTATCCGACCGAACCGGACCGGACCGATTGAATCGGTCCGGACCGAGTACCGAACCGGTAAACCGGTTCGGCACTCGGTTTCTCTCTCAGAACCGACCCCTTATAGGGGTCGGTTTTCGGTAAAACCGGTCGGTTCCCCGAACCGAACCGGTTGAACCGACCCAAGTATTTTTTTTTTTTTTTTTTCTATTCAGCCCTAATGGACCAGTTACCCAGTTACCTTACCCTGTTACCCAAACCAATTCAGACTTTCAGAGGCAGGAAAAAAATTAAACCAATTCTCCCCCTTTCCAAATATTCTCTCCAGCCGCCCAACCCTTTAATCCGCCGCCGCTCCTCCTCCGTCCACATCCAGCACCCGATTCCGGTCACGACCCCTCCTCCTCCGTCCGCCGCCGCTCCAGCCAATACCCGATTTGATTTAATGTAGATTTGTTGATTTTTCTTCTCCTCCTTCTTCTTTCTTTTCTTGTTTTGTTGGTTTTTAGAAGAGAAGAAGAAAGAAGAAGAAAAGAAGAAGAAGAAGAAGAAAGAAGAAGAAGAAGAAGAAGAAGAAGAAGAAAGAAGGAAGAAGAAGAAGAAGAAGAAAGAAGAAAGAAGAGAAGAAGAAAGTGAAGAGAAGAGAAGAAGCTGTCGGCAGTTTTATTTCTTTTTTTTTTTTTTTTTTCACTTTTCTTTAAAAAAAAAAAAATTCGGGACATATTTGGACCGAACCGGACCGATTCGTATTTGTACCGAACCGGACCGACTATTTCGGTCCGGTAATCGGTCCATGTTTTTTTGGGACCGAACCGGGCCATAACCGAACTTCGGTTCGGTTCGGTCCGGTTCAGCCCGTTTGCTCAGCCCTACTTTGCAGATCCTCGTTTGTAAGTGACCTAAGGCCATCTCCAACGGTTTTGTCGGGTCAGCCCCTGAGCCAGGCCTGACTTTGGCTGGTCATCTCCAATGGTGGGTTCCTAACATCAATTTCTTCCAATTTAATATCTTCCCACTCTCACTATTTTATTAATAGTTTTAATATTAATAATAATGATTATTAGAATTTTTTAAATATTTTAAAGTATGTTTTGAAATAATTCTTACTTTAAGTATTAATTTAAATTGTTTGTCTAAATGTTAAATTATATTTTCAAGTAATTCTAATTCTAATTTAGTAGGAAATTTTAATTTTATTCTTATTAAATCATTAATAATAAGAATTGTAATTGTAATTACAATCAATACAATAATATTTAATTTTATTCTAATATTAAAAAATATACTAACAAATTATTTACAAATTTTAATTACTATTCTTTAAATAGAAGAAACAATTAAAACCATTTTTAATTTTGTTCTTATTAAATCATTAATAATTAGAATTATAATTAAAATCAATAATAATAATATTTTATTTCATTCTAATATTAGCAAATATATAACAAATTTGTACTTTTATTCTTATTAAATAATTAATAATTAGAATTGTAATTAAAATAAATAATAACAATATTTTATTTGATTCTAATATTAACAAATATAACAACAAATTATTTACAAAATTTAATTACTATTTTTAAATAGAAGAAACAATTAAAATCGTTTTTTAGTTTTATTCTTATTAAATTATTAATAATTATAATTGTAATTAAAATTAATAATAATAATATTTAATTGTATTCTAATATTAACAAATATACTAACAAATTATTTACAAATTTTAATTACTATTTTTTAATTTAAGACATAATTAAAGCTATTATTAGTTTTATTAATATTAAACCAACATAAATCAATAATAAGATTTTTATTTTATTATGATTTTAACAAATTAAAATAAATATTACAAATTTTATTATAATATTAACAAATATGAAATCTTACAAATTTTAAACAATTAAAACAATTTTATTACATTTAAAACAAATTAAACAAATAAAAAAAAACTTGACTTAAAGAGGGGCGAGTGGAGAGAACAAATGCCCATCTTGATAGAAATAGTATCCGGTAAGCCAACTGTATGGCTGTCATTTAATGTAATAAATGAAGGAACTATTCAATTTAGATTAATAAATGCACTTTATTATATGGTCATATTTATCTTATATAATAATTATCTACGCATAAGGATAGAAGTCCTTAGATCACAGGGCTATGGGACAACCAGTGGACTGATCTCCAAGGCCGTGATCTAGAACATATTCAAGAGTCGTAGAATCCAATTGAGATAGGACATCGTTGGATTCGGTTAGACTCTCACTAATGTGTAAACTCCGATGAACTAGAGAACGCTGGGGTCCACGAGCGTGACTGGGATAGTTGATACACATAAGTGGGTGGCTTGCTGAGATGGTAAGTGCACTGAATACCTCAATTAGGAAATAACTCACCATGGAAGCGGTAGTCGCATATCGAGGTTGAAGTTATTCCAATTTACGATAGTATACGAGGAATGATGCCTAATACTTGAGGTGATAGGGTTTATCTGGTGCGAGAACGTCTATACTTAGATGTGAGCTTCGACCGACTGGAGATTACCAGAAAGTCTCTGTGGATTCATGTTGTGTATAGAGGGACTCGTATGCAAGTTCATATCATCAACAAAGGATCCATTGACCCGACTTGATAGTTTGGGAATGTCTTCTATGGATTTCTGTGAGAAATAAATTCTGACAAAATCCTTGGTCAAGGTATCTGACGACTTTATAAAAGTAACTCATAAAGGATAAGTCAAAGAGAATTATTTCGAGATCAGAATACATATGGTCAAGACAAGAAAAGGGGAACCGATGAAAAGTCCATACCCTTAAGTCTCGACTGGGAGATTGATCGATGGATATATTATGTCGTATATGGGAATTGTAAATGAGTTAAAAGTTCACTGAATTAATTCACCAGTGATTGGGCTCCATGGGCTTGTGGCCAGACATCGACCGTGGAGTGTGGGAGAATTCCTAAATTGGCAGGGGTGCTAATTTTGGAGTAATCGATCGACAAAGTTTTCGATTGATTTAGAATATTTAATACTCAAGTAATTAAATAAATATTTAATTATAACCCGCAACCAATTATGTGGTGAACCTATGGGAGTATGGGGGCATACACAATACACATGAAGCGAAAGCGAAGGAAAATGAAGCAACAGGGTCGACCAAATCGACTGGGTCGATTGGGTCGACTGGGTTAAATAAATCGACTGGGTCGATTAAGTGACTGGGTCGACCCAGTCGACCCAATTGGAACAAAATGGATCCGATTGGAATTGGATCAATATTATAAATTAAATTGGAATTTAATTTGTGTGTTAATTAATTAAGTTGGATTTAATTAATTAAAGGAAGATTTAATTAAATAGACTTGGAGTCTAATTTAATTAATTAATTGGGCTATTTAATTGGAATATTAAGTAAAGCCTAATTAAATTAATTAATGAGTGGGCCATGAATTAATTAGAAGATTAAGTCTTCTAATTAAAGAGGGTCATGACCCATGTAGGAGACTTTGAGTCCTAATCCAAGGAGGATTAGGTTAATGAGATTTCTATAAATAAGAGACTTAGTCTCATATCTCATACACAACTTACAAGAGCAAAAAACCAAGTCAAGAAAAACTCTCCCTCCTCCCTACACTAGAAATCGGCCGAACTCACTTCCATATAGGAAGAGTTCGATTTTTTCGATTCTTGCTCCAATCCCGTTCTCTAACCTTAGATCTTAATATCCTATGTTCCAGTCGATTAGGATATATTATATTTCGTGATATTGTGGTGTATCAAATCATAGAAGCGCAACACGTGGGGCGCTATAGCAGGGCTTTGAATCGATCAACACGAGGGAGAAATCTAACTTTGTTCGTTGACTAGGATTTGCAAGAAGACAGGTATAACATAGATCTTGTTATTAATGTCGTTTAATTTAATATTCATATATATACACCTAGAGTAGTATCCTAGCAATATTCCGTAAGATGACCTAAAAATTATTAAATTCCGTTGTGCCTAGGGTTGTTTATTTTACCGAATCCCAACACATCTTTCTTTCCCAGCCACTCACGCGGCCCTGTTACCCCAGCCATTCCCCGCCCCCAAGCCCGTGCCGTCCCGCGAGCCACCCCGCCTTGCCACTGGAGACGACTTTCCAGACCAGTCCTGTTGGGATTCGGTAAGATAAACAGCCCTAGGCACAGCGGAATATAAAAATTTTAGGACCTCTTACGGAATCTTGCCAGGATACTACTCTAGTTGTATATATATGAATAAATAAAACGATAGTATAAGTTTGCACGTTATACCTATCTCCTTGCAAATCCAAGTTGGCAGTCAGCAAAACGGACTCTGAAATTCTCCTCAGCAAAATCGACCCAAGCTCTGCAGTAGCGCCCCACGTGTTGCGCCTCTACGGGTTGATACACCACAATTACACGAAAATAATAAATCTTGATCAGCTAGAACACAAGATATATTATGATCTAGGATTTAGGAACAAAGTCGAAAACGAAAAATTCTTCCAAAAGGAAGACAGGGTTTGGTCGACTACACAGGGAGAGGGGAGAGAGAGTTTTTGCTCTTGCTCAATTTTTGCTTATTGAGTTGTGTGAAAAATAACTACAAGATAGCTACTTATAGTTATCTCCCTAACCTAGTCCTATTAGGACTAGGGCTCTTCTCTCCTACATGGGCCATGGCCCTCTTTAATTGGAAGACCAAGTCTTCTAATTAATTCATGGCCCAGTTAATTAATTTGACCAGGCTTTATTTAATCTCCCAATTAAATAGCCCAATTAATTAACTTAATCTCCCATTTAATTAAATCAGACTCTAAGCCCATTTAACTAAAATCCCTTCTAATTAATTAAATCCAACTTAATTAATTAATCCACAAATTAAATTCCAATTTAATTTATGATCCTGATCCAATTCCAATTGGATCCCAATTTGTTCCAATTGGGTCGACCCAGTCGACCCACCCATAATAATCGACCCAGTCGATTATTCACCCAGTCGACCCAGTCGACTCGGTCGTTCTTATTTCCTCGCTTTCGCTTCATGTGTATTGTGTATGCCCCCGTAGGTTCACCACATAATTGGCCGTGGGTTATAATTAAATATTATTATTCGAGTAAGATTTACTCTAAATCAGTCGAACACTCTGTCGATTGATCATTCCAAAATTAGCACCCCTGCCAATTTGGGAATTCTCCCACACTCCACGGTCGATGTCCAGCCACAAGCCCATGAAGCCCAATCACTGGTGAATTAATTCAGTGAACCTTTTAACTCATTTACAATTTCCATATACGACACAATCTCTCCATCAATCAATCTCCCAGTCGAGACTTAAGGGTATGGTCTTTCATCGGTTTCCCTTTTCTTTTGTCTTGACCTTATGCATTCTGGTCTCGAAATAATTCTCTTTGACTTAACCTTTATGAGCTACTTACATAAAGCCGTCAGATACCTCGGCCGAGGATTTTACCAGAATTAATTTCTCACAGAAATCCATAGGAGAATTTCCCAACCTATCAAGTCGGGTCAATGGATCCTTTGTTGATGATATGAATCTGCATACGAGTTCCTCTATACCCAATATGAGTCCACAGAGACTTTCTGGCGATCTCCAGTCAGTCGGGACTCAAATCAAAGCATAGACGTTCTCGCACCAGATAAACCCTATCATCTAAAGTAGTTAGGGATCGTTCCTCGTATACTACTGTAAATTGGAATAACTTCAACCCCGATATGCGACTACCGCTTCCATGGTGAGTTATTTCCTAATTGGGGTATTCAGTGCGCTTGCCATCCCAGCAAGCCACCCACTTATGTGTATCGACTATCACAGTCACGCTCGTGGACCCCAGCGTTCTCCAGTTCATCGGAGTATACACAATAGTGAGAGTCTAACCGAATCCAATGATGTCCTATCTCGATTGGATTCTACGACTCTTGAATATATATTCTAGATCACGGCCTTGGAGATCAGTCCACGGGTTGTCCCATAGCCCTGTGATCTAAGGACTTCTATCCTTATGCGTAGATAATTATTACATAAGATAAAGATGACCATATAATAATAAAATGCATTTATTAATCCAATTGAATGGTCCTTTCAATTAAATGCAACCAAATAGTTGGCTTGCAGGACACTATTCTATCAAGTCCGGCCCTCATACGCGCCTCGAGCCCGCCATTGGAGATAACCTAAATAGTTCGTCTTTCATGATAGAGATTCTAGCTTGATTTGTGATGTCTATTACTACAACAACGGCATGAGTCCCACAATACCAAGATGACTGAAGTCTGTCTTGTCCACCAAGATCCCATACTTGGTTAGAAATCCAGGATCATTAAGAGAATTTAAATATTTCACAATAAGAAAGACATCTTCAATGGGGAGGCAAGGGGGTGAAGGGGTAAGAATTTTGGTCTACGATAGTAGGGGGAGTGGGGATGAGAGTGGGAGGGGGAATGAGAAAGAAAGGGCACAAATTTGCCTTTCGGCCATCTTCAATTGTGAGGCTGAGAGGGATGGAGAGTTTGAGGATTTTTTAGAATTATGATCTTCACTGGTGAGGGGAAGTGGGGAGGGGGAGTGGGAAAGAAAGGGCAAAAGTTTGCCCTTCCTTAGCCCCCCTCCTCCCTCCCCCTACACATTTTTTCTTTTTTGTTCGTTGCTTTTTATTTTTATAAACTTTGTGTATGATTTATATAATTTATTTATTTAAATTAAATCTGTAAAGGAATTAGTTTTTAATTAGATATTTTAAAATTGATTTATAATTTAGATAAAATGTACAAATTAATCAAATTATAAATTATTTTTAATCAAATAAATGAACTTTGATATTATTCGAACTCGAGTATAACTTGATATATATATGTGATTGCAATTTTTTTAGAATTATTATTATTGTTAATACTAATATTATTATTATTATTATTATTATTATTATTATTATTATTACTATAATTATTATTATTTATTTTATTATTAATATTATTATTACTATTACTATTATTATTATTATTATTATTATTATTATTATTATTATTATTATTATTAGTTTATGTATTTTTGTTATTTTTATTTTATTGTTTTTATTATTGTTGTTGTTGTTATTATTATTATTATTATTATTATTATTATTATTATTATTGTTGTTGTTGTTACTATTATATTATCATTATCATTATTATTATTATTATTATTATTATTATTATTATTAAATTTAATATTATTTTTGAATTTTTTGTATTTTTATTATTATTAATATTTTATAATAAGTATTTTTTATATTATTATTATTATTATTATTGTTATTATTATTGTCAGTGTTACTAATATTATTATCATTATCATTATTTTTTATTTTTATTATTATTATTATTATTATTATTTATTATTATTATTATTATTATATGTCCCTTACTGTTGAAGAAGACTATAAAGGGGTAGGGATAAGAGGCATTTATGCCTCAACGATTTAAAATTATCTAAGACAATTATACAATGATATTACATCCCACATACATTATTCTTAACCACTATTCATGTTTTTAGATGAAAAATATGCATAAAAATGAAATTACGAAAGAATTATTAAACAACTATCATCTAAAACTAACGGTAACATTATATATATATATATATATATATATATATATATATATATATATAACTTATTTATTTATTATCAGACACAAATTTTTAAAGGATCAAATTGACCTAAATCTATATTCGCTCCACATATTTCAAATCAGAAATCCTTAAAATCGGATAATCGGCCAAAAATCGTAAAATCTGACCCCACCGACAGGGCATGTTTGTTTGGCATTTTTTCAAATTTTTTTCGTGTTTAGGAAATGTCAATCAAACATGATTTCTACTTTTGGAAATTAATTTTTCATCTCTCAATTTTCTCAAACTACTCTCTCAAAAGCCAAACAAACAACAATTTTCTTATCTCTATACAGAACTTATACAAACGCTACTTTGATTTGACATAAAGTAACATATCTCTTACACATATATCACATAATAAATATGATTTGACATAAAGTCTTACACATCTTATACCTACAATCTAATTATTCCAAAAATAATCTACACCTACTTTATTTATCAAATCACTCTCTCTAAACTCATACAAACAACATTACGTAAATGAAAATTATTTCACAAACATCCGCTACTCACACAACCTACTTTCTCAGACACAACCTACTTTCTCAAACACCAAACAATCAAGCCCATAATGGCCCTGTTTTAAACACTCGTCCCATGTGTTTCAGAATTTCGCTCATGGCCCAAAACTGCGAGATTCCCCAAAATACTTTAGAGATTTTCTCCTCAAGATATAATCAGCAAAATATTGATAAGTGAGAAAGCTTTGGAATTTTTAGGGTTTTGATTTTGTAGGGAAAGAAAGAATCATGGTGGAGAAGAGCGGTAAAATAGCAAAACTAAACAATGGACAGGAAGAAGGAGAAGATAGGTTCAATACATTATCAGATTGTCTTCTCCTTCACATTCTATCTTTCCTCCACACAAAACAAGCTGCGAGAACTTGTTTGTTGTCGAAAAGATGGCAATTTCTTTGGACTTATTTGTCGGTGCTTGATTTGCGCGAGGGAAATTTTAATTATCACGGCGATTTCGTGGATTTGGTTGGGAGGATTATCCTTATGTGCAGCGGAATCCACTTGAACAAGTTCACACTTGAGTTGCTTTATAAACCATGGTTTGCTTCCGAAATTGATCTTTGGGTTCACTATCTTGTCAAAAATAAGGTGAAACATATTACTTTAATATGTCGTCCTACAGACCACGAGTACGAAAATATGTACAAGTTGCCTAAAATGTTGTATTCATTTGCGTTTTGCATCCTACAGGAGCCACTAAGTGGGTATCTTTGAAAAGTTTATGTCTTGATGAAGTGTTATTGTTGGAGTTTGTAATGGAAAGGATATTATCAGGTTGTCCTGTTTTGGAAGATTTGCATTTGAAAGTATGTTCTGGATTAGCTTGTTTGAATATTAGCTCTCCAAGTCTTACTACTCTTGTGATAGAAGACTGGTTATGTATTGAAGGTTTAGAAGAATCTTTTCTTGAAATTTCAGCACCTCTTGTGCTTGATTTATCAATTTCGGAGTGTGGTGAAAGAAGGAATTTTAGGCTCAGAAATGTCCCGTCTGTTGCCCGAGCGAAAATTGACTTCAACAGGGAGGGATCAGTCGAGGAGCATGTTGACCCTATTAGCCTCATGTATTATATGAAAGAACTACTTGAAAGCCTTCGTTCTGTTAAGGAGCTTGAATTGGGACCTTGGTGCATCGAGGTCTGACCAAATTAAGTAATTTTATCTGTCTGTGAATTCTGCTTCATTGTAATGCATTTTTCACTTACCTGGTTTACATATTTTTTAATCTTTTTATGCAACTTTTTGTACAAGGTCCTCTCAATGTTGGAGGTGAACGGATGGCAGCTTCCACCATGTACACGGTCATGTTTGACACTAACTGCGTGGAGGGATAAAAGAAGTATTCCTGGCATCTTATGCATCCTGAAATCGCATCCAAACCTCGAGACATTGACCATAAGAGGGGACTGTCCCCCTGAAGAGGTATACTCTTTAGCAAAATTTGTTCCTGATTCTCGTCACTTATGTCCCATGGAGTAAATATGTTTCGTTTTGATATCTTCGGCATAATACTTAAAGCACATTCACTTCAATTTACATTATTTTCGTAGTCTAATTCTTGGATTTCAGTGAGAAAAACGCTGAGGAAAATGTTTTCTCTTACATCCAATGATGCATCTTTTAGCATTATTTCTTGTTCATTTGCATTTTACTTATCATTTATACTAACTGAAATCTATAAACCAAATCTAGCCTTAATGAAAGCAGTATAAGTCATCTCTCGTATTTCTGATGAAAACTAAATTGTTACTAATGACTTCAAGCAACACACTGTGGAAGTGAAAGCATGAGAGCCTCACTACATGAAAATGAATTTGAGAGTGCAGTTACGACATCCAAATAAAATGTCTTAATATCTAACTTCCAATTTATTCTTCGAGCATTTTACTACTTATTTTAGATGTTGGACATGTTCTCCTAAATTTTCACGTGAACCATTGTTGAGAAAATTCTTTCATCGCAGTGAGTTATTTGAATTGGTTCCAGTATCTCCAAAGGATGAATCGGTCTATAGGCTATTTACATCATTCTATCGTATTACTATAAGTCAATGCAAACAAAAAAAATGCATTTTTCTTAACATTACGTATTCAGTTTTATCCCAACTTATTTTCAATTTTCTTGTCAGATATATATTCTGGATGGAGCTGCAGATTACTTGCGTAATGACAATTTGGGTTTAGATGCATTTCATTTGAAGACCATAAATATCAACTGGCTTGCAGGCCCATTTCTTGTCGGCGAACCAATGCTAACAATGGTGCAAATTCTTCTTAATAATGCGAAGGTCTTAGAAAAGATGGTTATCAATACAGCAGAAAAATTGTTCGATTGTTCTCAATACAGTACTTCAACAAATCTTACGAAAGTTGCTTTACAATTGCTTACTTTTCCTAGAGCCTCACCTAAAGCAGTAATCGTGGTCATTTAATGATCATGCAATTGTACATGAATAGATTTCTTTTGGTGATACTTTTATTTAATGATCACCTATTTTCTAGCTTTAATTTAATGGATCCTTTGTAGGTTGATAATTATTTTGAAGCTGACCCTTACGCATTATTACTGTTTTCTTTTTTTTTACATTTGCTTTATAAAGGAGAATGAAAAAATGAGGGTCTTGAATTGCCTTGGTTCAAGTTAGCAACTATTGTGGTTTTAACAAACAACCTTGCCATGAAGTGCTTTCATGGATTTATGGTCTCAATATAGCTCGTTCGTTGGTCGTCACAGTAAAGGAGGATAGATGTGGCGTGATATTGAAAAACGATTACGAGTTTGGTTGATTTAGAAACTTTTAATGTGATTGAATGATAGTTTTTGTTTCGACTTGCTATGATCTTCTACTGTTTTGTGTCTTTTATTTTGTCCTTAATTTTGTATTGAGGAATGCAGTTCCAACAAAATGTTATCAACTTATCATGTATCTCCTTGTTAATCAATGTTTTACTGTATTTCATTTTTGCCTTGGAATTTCAAGTTACAGGGTTCACTGAACAGAAAAGAATGAATCCCATGTGTAAATGTAAATGAACACAAGGTAAATCTTCAAGTGGGCACTAGCAATCTTGGTATCACTAGACATGTAAATGCATATTTAGTATCACTCTTCAAAGTTTGATTGCAATGTTCATACTACCGTGAAATTATTGGACGAAAATGGCCGAAATTGGCCACATACACCGCGCATGACCGCTATCTCTTGTTTTGGAGAGAAAATAATCATGTTTTGCTCACTTTGGGGGGAAAATTATAACGTTTTTCTTATGTTTTCACGTTATTACGTGATGATTTTCACTCCGAAAGACGAGATAATAGTCACTTGCAGTGCATGGCCGATTTCATCCATTTCGGTCCAGTTATTTGGCAGTTGTATGAACATTGTAACCAATATTTGAATTATGATACTAAATATGTATTTGTGTATCTCGTGTTATCAATGTTGAAAATGCTCTATTGTATGGGTAACAAATTTGCAATTTTTCTGACATTTTAACTTATGTTTTGTTCAGCAAAATTCAAAAAACAAAAAAGGATGAGGTTCCATGACCAGGAGGTCCAGGTCATGGGTTCAACTCCCACGAATGTGAGTATTTTCTCTAGTTTCATACTAGTATTTCTCTAGTTTAATACTAGTAATTAATTCACTTTGATATCATTGTAATAGTTTCGATTCAATATAGTGTTTGATGTAACAATGTAATCACCATCTCAAAATAAATAAAATAAACGTACTATACCATTTCTCTCATTATATTGCTGCCAATGGTCCAATATCTTTGAGATCTTCACATAAATAGTCATGTAACTATGCTGAACACGCATTTAATCCTTTAACTTTCACCCAATTTTAATTCAAGTCATTTGTATAACCAACTTTGTCCTCTAATTTTCAATAGATTTCAATTTCCTTCTTGCAGTTACAGATTCTGTCCTCAATTTTTAAATAAGTTTCAATTTTCTTCTTGCAATTTCTTTTTATTCGGTCAGAGGATCAAAATTGTAATTGCATGATAGAAATAGAAATTGGAAAAGTCTATTTTACACAGAAGACTATTTATTTTTGAAGAAGTTCCAAAGTTATAGGACAATTTCGGAATTTTTGCCCTATATAGGTTAAATGAGGCTTCGGCTCTTAAATCGTAAAAGGCAAGAGGTAACTAAATAGAACTGCACCACTACTGAGCATGCCTCTTTTATATAATTCCATAAGTATGCTCATAGCATCAAACGCATTCAATAAAATTAATAAGAGAACTTTTCGAGTACAATCGGTCACAGAACACGGATGGTATGCAGTACATCAAACAAACTCTACCAACCGACCCTCAAACATAAAAACAAACACATTGTCCGTATCTCGAGTTATACTAACTTGTTGCTTTCCCAGTTACTCTCTGTGCGATCCAACCCAAACCATCGTACAAGCCATCGCCCGTAAGGGCAGAACAAGCTTGAATATGCCAATCGTGGTTCTTGATACTGTGAAGGGATAATGCATCAGTTATTTCAGCAGGTTTCATGGCGTCATTTAGATCCTGTTTATTAGCAAAAACTAGTACAACTGCACTTTGTAGATCCTCGTTTGGAAGTAGCCTAAATAGTTCGTCTTTCATAATAGAGATCCTAGCTCGATCTGTGCTGTCTATTACTACAATAACGGCATGGGTCCCACGATAATACGTTGCCCAAGATGTCCGGAGTCTATCTTGCCCACCAAGATCCCAGACCTGGTCAGAAACCGTAGGATTATTAAGATAAGTTAACTTGAGTTGCTATTAAAGAGGTAAGCTGGCATGAACAATGAAAATAATCTGATGTATTGAGAAAATGGATTGATTTAAAGATTCGGCACATTTGGAAATTATTTCCCAATAAAATAAGAAAGCCCTTGAAATTATCTAACATAATTATATGAGGATACTACATCCCTCACATCTTGTTCTTAGATAAATAAATGGAAGTAGTATCCATTTTAACATAAGAACTATCAAATAAAAGAGGGTATATTAGCCGAATCAATGAGCAATATGGCCATTAGTATCCACGTCTCAAACTGCAACTCGCAAAGACTTAGACTGGCTCTTAGCGTTTACCCTAACAAAATTTATTCACAATACATTTGATGTATTGGAAAGAAATGGAAAGGAATTTTAAAGCCAAAATTTCATTTTGAGTCTTCTGACTTTTCATACAGGTAGTCCTTTATCTTTTGGGCTCAATACATTTATCTTAATATTTTCTCAAACTCAATCATTTATCTTTTAGAGTCATGTATTATGAGTTTTCTCAAACCCATCTGATTGGTGAATTGGAAGCTTAAAAATGACATTTTATGCAACTAATAAAAATGATATTTTTTTATATACATGCATTTTTTTAAGAACATAGAGGATTAGAAGTGGTGGCCAAATGACAAGAAGTGCTTAACTTAAGAGAAAAAAGGACTAACCCAAAAGATAGTGCGTCTGTTTCAAAAATAAAAGACCAATTTTTAACAGCTCAAAATTTAGCTGACAAAATATGCACTTCCACCAGTTTTAAAACCCATCGGAGCCAACAAGATGCTAAGGATTTGAATACCATGTTATATGTTCAGAAACTAAAGAAGGTTGACTCAACAACTCGTTTCTTCATTTTGTACTCAAAACCTTACAGCCTCAACGAGTTAAAAAGAAAAATTGAAATACTATCAAAATGGATAACAATATTTCACCAACAAAAACAAACTCAGAAATATATGATAGATTTAAGAAGATTTTTTTTTTTTTTAATCTCAAACTTGGGTATAAGCATGCAACGGAATGCTGCCGCACATATCACGTAAATATGAATATATATTCCCTGAATGCTCAATAAATCCAAGTTAGATTGCACACGAACATCAATTTGGCAAATATAAAATGATTAAAATCACTCCCTTGAGCCCAATTGAAAAGTCCATAATCTCATCAATTATAGTTAATATTTCCAAGTTTTCAACCATTAATTCCAACAAGCAGAACAATTAAAAGTGCACATTTTTTAATTGACATAACCTACATGGTTGTCACTCTTGTTATCATTTCAGGACATAGAGAATAGTCTAAGTAAATGTTCTAGAAAACTTTGTATACTAATCTGCATAACATGTCATTTCAGAATTCAAGAATATAAACCAACTGAAAAGGGGATAAAGATTTTAGAAGTCCAAAAATGTTATTCGTCCCACATAATATATCATGTCGAAATCGGTTTTGAAACCTCAAATATGATATACTAAGCATCATGCAAAGATCAATTTTTCCCCATTTTATCAAGGATAAGTTTCAGTTTGCTATAAGTAACCAAAATAAATAAATAAATAAATAAATCCTACAAGTATAAGTTCAGTTTACTACAAGTAACAAGTTCATCTCATCCTTAACTTTTCAGTAATATTCTAAACTTTTCTCTAATACTTACCAAAAAAATTCATTAATATGAACTATTTTTTTGATTAAATTAATATGAATTGTTAATTCCCCGAAGAACACCTTGAACATAGAAAACATATAAATTAAGAAAAAATAAAAAATTATAACAGATAAACAATTTAAAAAAAATACTGAATCAAATGCTTTTTAAGTAGCTGACCTCGAATCGTATGTTCTTGTAGACAAGCTCCTCAACATTGCTACCAACCGTAGGGTGCGTGGTAACCACTTCCCCTAAATGGAGCTTGTAAAGCGTCGTCGTTTTACCGGCGTTGTCGAGTCCCACTACCACGATCTTGTATTCCTTCGCCGGGAATAACATGAACCACATCTTTGACATCAATGCCCCCATCTTAATTTTGTATTTACCAAAAAAATTGCCACCGTCAAGATCTGAAATTATTGTACTAAATTCAAAGCAGTTAACTTGTCGATGAAGAATTTGTGAAATACGAAACAAAATTGGACCTTTGGAGAAAGAATTGTGAATTGAAGGGAACTGGTTTTTCTGGAATTATTTTCGTTTTGGATGTCTTATTCGACTTTTCGTTTGTTTTCTTTATTCCAAAGTTTAAGTTTTTATTAAGATGGTGGGTATAGACATCATATGGGCCTGTTTGTCTCGCCTTTCGGAGAGTGGTTTGGGAAAGTGGTAAAGGTTTGAGAAATAATTTCGATTTGCGTAATGTTGTTTGTTTGAGTTTTGGGAGAGTTGTTTGGGAAAGTAGCCGCAATTTTTGACTTTTCTAATATAGAGAGAAATAGAAATAAAGTAGAAAAGTGGCCTGTTAGTTTGGCCTTTCGGAGAGTGGTTTGAGAAAAAAATTACTATAGCTAATTAATTGGAAAAGTGGTTGGATTGTTTGTTTGGCCTTTCCGAAAACCGAAATTTTTTTCGGAAAAGCGAAACAAACAGAATCTTTTTCTTGGACGGAATGGACTCAAAATAAAAACAAGGAATTTTATATTGACTCATACTCGTTTATCAAACTTCATTCGAGTTCGATTTGTCATACAATTTCAACTTGCTTCAATAATAATTTATGTTTGATAAGTTATATATAGACAAAAAATCCTGTATATTTATTAAGGTATTTGATACTTAATTCGAACTCGTTTGTTCGATTCATTTAAAATAAAATCAAAGTTAACACAGTTTCAAGTTTGATATAAAGTTCAAATCAAGTCGCCAATGGACACTTCTCGACTTATTTAAACTTCTAGCTACAACATGTACTGATGTACTCAAGAAAAACAATTTATATAAACTTGGGTGGTTCTTCCCACTTCATCAACACTCTAGCAATCAGGTAGCTTCCCTTAGCTAATCATTCGCGACCAACTTCGTTGCTCGTTATATGTGTCTAAGTCAAATGTTCCACAACCATCTAAAACAACATGCGCTCCAAAATAATGTTTTTAGTGAAAGTTGTTATTACATTGTCATGCCAACAAATATTTTTCATTACTAGTAAAGTACAATGAGTTTCTCACCAACATATTCAAAGAACTCACTAACAAGACTAGTATTAAACTAGGAAAAAAAACTCACCGTTTCGGTGAAATTTAAACCAAATAACCTTATAGTCTCGCGGCCTCAATTTCACCATTAGACTAGGCCTCCAGTGGATGATCTATGGAGTAGTTTTTTTTAACCAAAGCACAAATGCTCTCTGAGTCGATTTCCACCTCCAAGTTTGGAATCTTCCTATACCAAGTGAGTTTAAGACCATCTCCAATGGAGGCTTCCAGGGTCGGGACCGGGTGGAGAAGCCGTCTCCAAGGGTGGGGTGGGAAACAGGGCAGGAACGAGCCAAGGCCGGCTCATTCTTGCGTGGGCTCGCGAGGAAGAAGAGGGGTAAATCAGTGGCGTCCCCTGATTAGTTCCGCTTTTTTTTTTTTTTTTTTTAATTTCTTTAATTAAAAGGCTTTTAAATGTTTTTAAAAAAGTAAAATTAATTATAGTTAAAAAAATATATAGCAAAATTGAATTTAACATCTACATTAAAGTAAATGTGTAGAATAGGATTGTTTAATAAACATAAAAACATGGAGATAATTTTTTTGCATTTAATAAATTCTAATGGATTGTCCGAAAGCTAGAGAATTGGACTTTATTCATGTCCGCAGGTCGCGGGCTCGCACAAGTCTTGAAGAGACGAAGTAAATTTCGATCCATGATTTGCAATCCACCCCCCACCCCACTGTGCATGAGGTAAGAGACTTTCGATAGATAGATTGTTATACCACTACATTGCCATATCATATATAAACCTCAAAATTTTTTCATCTAATTCCAACGTGTGATAAAGCCACTTCTATTTTTTTTCTTTCATTTTAAAGGGTGATATTTGAGAATCAATTTCTCAGTCACCCGAACTCCGATTTGGTCATACCATATACTGTTTTAATCTACTAACGGAGTAGAATATAATTCCAAAAAAATCCGAATGAATTTTATATTTATCAAATTTATTTTAATTATAGATGAGAGTGGACAAGGAAAGATAAAAGAATTAATTCCATTTCGGAGGCCTGCCATTGGAGACGATCAGACAGTACCCGGGGTGGGGGCAGGACAGCCCCAGGGCTCTGGATCCCCGAGCATCCCACCATTGGAGATGCCCTAAGCGTGCTTGGAGCTCGGTCTGACTTAGGTGTTGGTCCCAAGTGGTCAGAAGAGGTTTAGAGGGGGGGGGGGGGTGAATAAACCTCTTTAAAAATTTTCTTCAAATTTAACTTTAAAACTTTTACTCTTAACTGAACAGACTAAGCTGATCAGATTAGTTATTAACAGTTCTGTTCGCGAACAAATCTTTGAACAGACTTGTTGACCACTCGTCTGATTATAACTTAGCTGATTTTGCTAAAATCAGTCTTAATACTTAGAGTACTTGCAGCGGATTTTCAAAGTGTTTTTCACAAGTAATCTCAGTAGTTTGAAAAATGTTTCCCCAGTTTTATAAACTCCTTTTTAACTCTTTTTCAAACAGTTAACTTAAATGTGTTTTTATGCAAACAGAAAATATGCAGATTTAAAATGCAAACAAAAACACAAGCAATTTTTATAGTGGTTATATGGATTTGAATATCCTTTAGTCCACTCTTCCAAGTCACACAGATCTTGGCTTATACTATAATCACAAAGTTTACAGTAAACTCTGCTTGTGTCGAACAACAAATGAAACGACCACAAGTTCGCAATAGGAAATCACACAGAAGACCTATTCTCTGAAGTTTGATCACTCACAAAGATGGATCACAACTCCGCACAACACTCTTGTTTACAAAATCACTCAGAAGATGTATTTTTCTTGATTCTTCAACTCTGCTTTCGTCAACAAATGACTCGGCTGATGAGTGAGCTGTTCTTGAGACTTAAAGAATTTTGCTTCGGAAATTTCTCTCAGAAAGTGTGTTGCTTGTTTCTTCTTCGTCTCTTTCAGCTATTTATACTTGAGGATAGAAAAATGTCCGTTGAAGAGAGACAAGATTCAAATTCCTCGAGTACTGGTCCTTAAAATCCGCGAACGGCTCTTTTGCAGTCTGTCCGTACTATGAACAGTACTATTCTGCAGGCAGCATTAAATGCACCCAGCTGATGCGAAGCATTTCTTCAATCATTTGTCTTTAATAACCTTGTACTTCAGCATTTATTACTCCAAGGGGCATTTATTACCGTTGGGAACACTTCATGATCTTCTTCACTTGCCTGACGAAAGTACACGTCTGATGGCGAACTCGGCTGATCTCAAACTTGAACAAATCTGATTTGAGTCGGCTGATCTTCATCAGTCTGATAACTTTACTTCAGCAGATCAGAAGTCTTGGACCTTGAAATTTTGACTCTTCTGATGTCTTCATTACTTAGTCAAAAATTCTTCTAAGGGATCATCAGCTAAGTTACTCCATACTTAGCCAATCTTGAAGTTTTGGAATCCTTCAAAACCTCCCTTTACAAATTGTCTTCAGTGCCTTCATCTTCATCCTTATCCAACAATTTCCCCCTTTTTGATGATGACAAAACTTCAGCTAAGTACCTGTTAAATACCTAAGCTAAAGATTGTAATCCTCAAAATTTTCTGAGATAGAAAAAGTTTATTGGATTGAACTTGCCTTTTCATTAATATTGAAAAAAAAAGTTACAGGGTACAAGTTCATCAGATGAGATTTCTGAAGAATAGATAGAAGTGAACTGATTACAATGAATTTATAATTTCTAACTATCAGCTTCTTCATCTGATCCTTCAAGCACTTCTTCATACTCATAAGATGACTCTTCGTCATCTTCTTCTTCATCAGCTTCTTCTTCCAAGATTGCTTTGGCAGCTTCCATCTTCTCTTTGAGTTGTTGCTCTTTAATCAGCTCCATTGCTTTCTTGGCAGAGTCAGTCTCCTTGTACTTGGTAGTTTCTTTTTCAATCTTTTCATCTTCTTCTACCTTTCCAAGTTTTTCAGTCTTGTCAGCAGTGTCTTCAGTTTCCTTGGCTTCAATAGTTGCTTCAGCAGTTTCCTTAGCTGTTTCTTCCCTTTTATCTTCCCCCTTTTTGTCATCATCAGCTTTGATGACAGTAGAAGGTGCAACAGTAGGGTTGAGGGCAACTGTTGGAATCTTCACTCCAGCACACAAAGCCTTTAGATTCTGATTGACAACATCGTGACTAGCTGTAAGATGATGAATGTCAGTGCTGATGATGTCAGTCTTGTCATTGAAGTAGTCAATATTCAGGTTTACAGTTGCAATTTCATCTTGGACGGCCTGTACAACAGCTGATACTTCATGCAACATCCCTAAATTGACCTCCTTCTCTTCTTCACTGACTTTAATGAAGGTTGCAGTCAGATCAGCGATCTTGTGTTCAGCTCTTGTAAGTGCAGCATGAAGATGATTAACATCACTCTTCACATCCTCCACATTTCTGTTCATTTCATTTAAGCTGTTCACTAACTGCAAGGAATGATCTTGAGGAATAGGAATACTTGTGATTTCAGTCTTGATGATCTTTTCTGTAGACTGTTGCACAGTTTCCAGCTGAAGTCTATTTGATTCTGTCAATTCTTCCTTAAGCTCTGTCTTCAGCTCCTCTTTAACCTTCAACAGCTGCTGTTGATGCTTCTCTTCCAGGTCCTTTATAGAGTTTTCCATCAACATCTGGAAAGCTTCCATCAGTGATGAGTGTTCATCACCTGATGAAGCAGAAGCAGCAGCTTCATCCCTTTCTTCATTTTCCTGGTGGACAGGAATATCTTCCATCTTTTCGTCTTGATGATCTCCAGAATCCTTAGCATTCCACTCAATAGCTAGGGGTTCATCAGCAGCCTTTTCAGCAGACTTGTCTTCAGTCTGATCAGCAGACTTATCAGCATTTTGATCAGCAGGCTTGTCAGCAGTTTTAGGTTCATCAGTAACATCATCATAGACCAAGTTGGTGATAGTGCCATCATCATTGAAGCAAGTGGTTTGTCTGATTTGCCTCACAATGATCCAGGGGTTAACAAAAGCATTATTCCCCTTTGGCACTTCATAGAACGGTTGCACTTCCTTGCCAAAAATGATTTGCTGGATGCTTGGCAGTAGTGGCAAGTCACTTGAACAGCCTTGCTGATACTTTGACTTTTTAGCCCATCTCTTCAAGGCAGCCATAACAGCAAATTTAATTGCCCTTTCTTCAGCATCTTCAGACTTTTTCTTCTTATCAGGCAGGGTGCTTTTAATCTTCTTGGCCTCCTCCAATGCAAAGCCTTTTGCATAACTATGCATGACATCTCTTACATAGCTGGGATCTAGGGCCTTTTGAATGGAGTTTGTCTTCAGCCAAGTCAGAACCCAACGTTCTTCATCAGCTAACTCCTTCATGCTTTGAAGTTCTGTTATTGACTTATTCAACCTGTTGTCTCTCCAACTGATATACCTTGGTTTCTCCTGGTTGAACAGAGTCCTCAACATTAGCTTTTGATCATAGTAAGCTAAGGACTTCTCAAATTTCTTGAAAAGCTCCTTATCAGCATAGACTATTTCAAAGGCTTTTCTAACTTCAAATTTGTCCTTGGACTTGACTTTGGGGGCAGGCAGTAATATTCTTTTCTTGTCTTCTTCTTCATCTTTGCCTTCTCCAATCTTGATGCCACCTCCATGGACAGGTCCATAGGCATCAGTCTTGCTCTTTTCAACCACCATAGCCAGTTCAACATCCTCAGCAGCTTTTCTCTCTGCTTCAGACATTCTTCTCCTGGCCTCATCCTTAGCTTCTTGAACCTTGCTTAGCTCAAGTGCTTTCTTTTCTTCCAATTCATCCTGTTTCCTCTGTTCAGCTTCCTCCCTTGCTTTCTTGTCAGCTTTGGAAATTTTCTTTTTCCTTAGCACTATTTTTCTTTTGCCTTTGTCAGCAGGGGCTGGTCCAGCAGATGATATGGGAGCAGCAGCTATAGGATGTATGATTTGAACATCTGGATCTTCTTGAGGTTGAGCAGCCTCAGCAGTTGGTGCAGAATGAATAATCTGTTGCTCATCAGCTTTGTCAGCAGTAGAAGCTTTAACGGCTTCAACTGGTCTTTCAGCAGATTCTGGACTTGATCTCACCAAGTCCACCAACTCAGTATCTTTCTCTATGAAGGTCATCTGCTTCCTTGCAGATGTCTTGGTTCTTCCTTCACGGTAGTTAGAAGCAGCTGTATCTCTCTGTTGGCTTCTTGTTCTTTTAGAGATACCTTCAGCAGGCTTCTCTGCTGATGGAGTTCTTGATGGTGATGCAGGGGATCCAGTCCTTACATCAGCAATTATGTTCTCTACAATTTTAGTGGCTTCAGCAGCAGAAGTCACTTTCTCCATCTTCTTAGCTTCTTTCTTTTTAGGCTCATCAGCAGCCTTCTTCTTTTTAGTCTCAACAGCCAGGTTAGCGTTTTGACTAATCTTCGTTGTCTTTTGGCAGGGACTTCCTTCTGTCCCTCATCATCAGCTTCCTCTGGCTCATCAGCCTTCCTCTTCAGAACTGGCAGGTATTTGTTCATGGCCTTAGACTTGTGAATTTCCTTGCCATTCTTCATAGGACACCTCAGTTTGAACAGCAGATAACTTAGCGTAATCCTGTGATTTGTGTGAGGACCTTTTCCTTTCTTGTCATCCAGGAAATCAGCTAAGATGTACCATACTATGATGGACCAGTTGACTTCCATTCCATAGTAAATGGCAGCCATGATGCTGAATCTCTTCATGGTAACAGCATGCAGTGAGAAAGTGCAGTTTTCAATCAGTTTTGACACCATATCAGCCATCCGCTGATATTCATCCTTCAGTTGCTTCTTCCTTATGTTTCCAGAAAACACTTCTCCCTCTATGGCGCAGATCGCCCAGAACTGTTGGTGCTTATCCTCCGTCAGTATAGTGACGTCATGTCTTCCATGGTTAGGAAGCCCAAACGTCTCATGAAGAACAGCAGGAGTGATGGTGATAGATTTGTCTCCCACTGTAGCCTTGATCTCCAGTGAGTTGTAGTCAGCTTTCGCTGTGTTGTAGTACTCCATCACTTGGTCAGTCCAGATAACTCCTTCGTGGTATTCCATGAAGTTCACCAGCGAAGCAGCTTTGAACTTTTCGAGCAGCTCTTTCATCAGATCCGTACCGGATTGGTAGTAGGAACTATACACGAGATACATGCCTTCAGCAGCCATTTCAGATCTGTAGGAATTTGGAAGAAAAACGAAGAGAGTTTTTTTTTGCAGAAAATTGCTCGAAAATTCTCACAAGTACTTTTGAAGATTTAGGGTGCGTAAAGAACGACTCGACTGATCAGATGAGAATTTATAGAGTTGGGGTATGTCGGTTTCCGTGATATCCGCCAACCGTTAGATCCGTTTTTTTGTCAGTGATGATCATGCGGCTTCTGTTACGACCTTTCAAATTCAAAAGATATTTTAATGAAGAGCGGGAATATGTACCGCCCGACATTTACTTATAAAAGCGTGTTTTGAATAAAACGTTTTAAGTAGCTCGCTTTTATTTAAGTAATCAGATGAGTATAATAAACACTTATCTGATGGACTACTGTCCTGATGACAAAGCTGTTATCAGAGAATGCCAATAGCTGATAACCTTCCTCAGCTGTTTGTCAATCCAGCCAGATAAAATACTCTTGATCTTCGATAGTTGAGTCTTCTGTTGAAAACATAACTTCAACTAACTGTCATTAACAGATTTCATCTTTAATTCAGAAGTACCGCTAGTCTTACACGTTCCCCCTGAGTTTAAGAATTCATAAGTTAACTAGTCTGTTGAAAGTTAATCCTTGAAGACAAGAATGATGAGTAAGCTGTTGAACTCTAGTCTTCTGATGAGTTCCCCCTCAGCTTATGCATCTAATTTTAATAATCCCAGTTCAGCTCTTAGAGTTGAAAACCTTGTCTCACTTAGAGGTTTTGTGAAGATGTCAGCAATCTGATTTTCAGTAAACACATATTCTATCATGACGTTTCCTTTCTCCACATGATCTCTAATAAAATGATGTTTGATCTCAATATGTTTCGTCCTTGAATGACTTGTAGTATTCTGAGTGAGACTGATTGCACTTGTATTGTCACAGTAGATTGGTATTCCACTGATTTTGATATTGTAATCTTCAAGTTGATGTTTCAACCATAAGATTTGTGCACAGCAAGCTCCAGCAGCTATATACTCAGCTTCAGCAGTAGATATGGATACTGAAGTCTGTTTCTTACTCATCCATGAGATCAGATGACTACCTAAGAACTGACAGGCACCTGTTGTGCTTTTTCTGTCAATCTTGCAGCCTGCAAGGTCAGAATCTGAATAACCAATAAGCTCAAATCCAGACTCTCTAGGGTACCATAATCCCAATTCTTGAGTGCCCTTAATATATTTCAATATTCTCTTGGCAGCTAAGAGATGAGATTCTTTGGGGTTTGATTGGAATCTTGCACAGACCCCAACAGAGTACATGATATCAGGTCTGCTGGCTGTTAGATATAACAGTGACCCTATGATGCCTCTGTATTTGGTTATGTCTACTGATTTTCCATCTTCATCTTTATCCAAACGAAGACTTGTAGACATTGGAATTGTAGCAGTAGAGCTGGTTTCCATACCAAATTTCTTGAACAGATCCTTTGTGTATTTTGCTTGGCTGATGAAAATTCCATCAGGCAACTGTCTAAATGCAAGCCAAGAAAATAGTTAAGTTCTCCCATCATGCTCATTTCAAACTTGTTCTGCATCAGCTTTGAGAACTTATCACACATCTGTTGATTAGTTGAACCGAAAATAATATCGTCCACATAAATTTGCACAAGCAAAATATGTTCTTCCCATTCAATAGTGAACAAGGTCTTGTCAACTTTACCTTTGCGAAATCCTTTAATTAAAAGAAAGTCAGATAAAGTATCATACCATGCTCTTGGAGCCTGTTTCAGTCCATAAAGAGCTTTCTTCAGACGATATACTTTGTCCTCTTCTTGATAGACTTCAAATCCAGGAGGTTGCTCAACATACACTTCTTCTTGCAGTTCTCCATTGAGAAAAGCAGACTTCACATCCATCTGATAGACAGTGAAGTTCTTGTGAGCAACGTAGGCAAGAAAGAGTCTGATTGCCTCTAGTCTTGCAACTGGTGCAAAAGTTTCATCAAAGTCAATGCCTTCTTCTTGGCAGTAACCTTTGGCCACTAGTCTTGCTTTGTTTCTGGTGACTTCACCATCTTCATTCATTTTATTTCTGAATACCCACTTAGTGCCAATGACTCTTTGATGACTTGGTCTAGGAACTAAGTACCAGACTTCATTCCTTTCAAATTGATTTAGCTCCTCCTGCACAGCTTCAATCCAGTTGGAGTCACTAAGAGCTTCTTCAATTTGCTTAGGCTCAATTTGAGATAGAAAACTAGCAAACATAGCATCTTGTGCAGCAGCTCTTCTTGTTTTCACTCTGTCTAAAGGATCACCAATCACTAACTCTGGTGGGTGATTTCTGAGCCATCTGAGATCAGGTTGCAAATCATAATGTTGTCCTTTGTCTTGATCTTGCAACACTACTGTTGGAGATACAGTAGTAGTCTGTTGAACATTTGCCGTCTGTTGAACAGTCTCTGGTCTATCAGCTGTTTGCAACTCGTCTGTTAGACAATCAGCTCTGTGATTTTGAACAGCACTTGAGTTATCAGCTGAGTTGAGATCAGGTAGTATGATGGGTATATATTCTTCATTCCTTCCAACATTCATCTTCTGTAAATCAGTAGACAGATCTTGATTAACATTTTGATTCTTTTCAGAAGATTGACTTGGCTCATCAAATACTACATGAATGGATTCTTCTATTAGTAATGTTCTTTTATTGAAAACTCTATAAGCCTTACTAACAGATGAGTATCCTACAAAGACAGCTTCATCAGCCTTTTCTGCAAATGCAGTAAGATGATTTTTACCATTATTTAAAACATAGCATTTACAACCAAATATCTTAAAGTAATGAATGTTTGGCTTCCTATTGTTCCAAACTTCATACGGAGTCTTGTTTTGGTGCTTGTTGATCATGCATCTGTTTTGGGTAAAACATGCTGTATTTGTTGCTTCTACCCAAAATCTTTGTGGCAGCTTAGCTTCAGCTATCATGGTTCTGACAGCTTCTTTCAGTGTTCTGTTTCTCCTTTCAGCAACACCATTCTGTTGAGGGGTTCTGGCAGCAGAGTACTCATGATGTATTCCTTTGATGTTACAATACTCTTCAACAGTAGAGTTTGTGAACTCTGTCCCTCTATCTGATCTGATCTTCAATATTTTGATATTCTTCTCATTTTGGATCAGTTCCATCAGATTAGTAAGATGTTCCTTGGTTTCACTTTTCTTCTTCATGAAAATCACCCAAGTATATCTTGAATAATCATCCACAACAGCTAGGCAGTATTTCTTTCCACCATTGCTGACTGGATCAATGGGTCCAAATAAGTCCATGTGTAGCAGCTCCAATATTCTTCCAGAAGATTGATGCTTCTTGCTTTTGAACGATGACTTGATTTGTTTATCCTTCTGACAGGCGTCACAGAGCTTGTCTTTGCTCATGACTGTTTTAGGAATCCCTTCTACCAAATCATTCTTGATTAATCTGTTGATGGTCTTGAAGTTTAAATGATTCATTCTCTTGTGCCATAGCCAGCTAACTTCACTTGGTGCAGATGCAACCAAACAAACGTTTGAATTCTTGTCAGCAGAATTCCAATCGACTATGTAGATATTTCCTTGTCGTCTTCCAGATAAAATTACCTTCTTTGTACCAATCTGTTCAACAAAGCACTTATCTGTTGAAGATGACTGAATATCCTTTGTCACAAAATTGACTTATGCTCAGCAGATTATATTTGAGGCCTTTGACATATGAGACGTCAGATATCTCTATGTTTCCTCTGATTAATCTTCATTTAGCTTTAATCTTGCCTTCTTTGCTGTCCCCAAAAGTAACCTTTGGACCATCCACAGCAATTGCATCTGTCAGCTCATGTATGTTTCCACACATGTGTCTTGAACATCCACTGTCCAAGTACCAAATCTTCTCTACTTTACTCCTACTCCTAATCCTATCCTACAAAACAAAAATAAA
>CM064884.1:6648443-6715658 GCA_003313485.2 Penstemon barbatus
CTTGTACTTGGTAGTTTCTTTTTCAATCTTTTCATCTTCTTCTACCTTTCCAAGTTTTTCAGTCTTGTCAGCAGTGTCTTCAGTTTCCTTGGCTTCAATAGTTGCTTCAGCAGTTTCCTTAGCTGTTTCTTCCCTTTTATCTTCCCCCTTTTTGTCATCATCAGCTTTGATGACAGTAGAAGGTGCAACAGTAGGGTTGAGGGCAACTGTTGGAATCTTCACTCCAGCACACAAAGCCTTTAGATTCTGATTGACAACATCGTGACTAGCTGTAAGATGATGAATGTCAGTGCTGATGATGTCAGTCTTGTCATTGAAGTAGTCAATATTCAGGTTTACAGTTGCAATTTCATCTTGGACGGCCTGTACAACAGCTGATACTTCATGCAACATCCCTAAATTGACCTCCTTCTCTTCTTCACTGACTTTAATGAAGGTTGCAGTCAGATCAGCGATCTTGTGTTCAGCTCTTGTAAGTGCAGCATGAAGATGATTAACATCACTCTTCACATCCTCCACATTTCTGTTCATTTCATTTAAGCTGTTCACTAACTGCAAGGAATGATCTTGAGGAATAGGAATACTTGTGATTTCAGTCTTGATGATCTTTTCTGTAGACTGTTGCACAGTTTCCAGCTGAAGTCTATTTGATTCTGTCAATTCTTCCTTAAGCTCTGTCTTCAGCTCCTCTTTAACCTTCAACAGCTGCTGTTGATGCTTCTCTTCCAGGTCCTTTATAGAGTTTTCCATCAACATCTGGAAAGCTTCCATCAGTGATGAGTGTTCATCACCTGATGAAGCAGAAGCAGCAGCTTCATCCCTTTCTTCATTTTCCTGGTGGACAGGAATATCTTCCATCTTTTCGTCTTGATGATCTCCAGAATCCTTAGCATTCCACTCAATAGCTAGGGGTTCATCAGCAGCCTTTTCAGCAGACTTGTCTTCAGTCTGATCAGCAGACTTATCAGCATTTTGATCAGCAGGCTTGTCAGCAGTTTTAGGTTCATCAGTAACATCATCATAGACCAAGTTGGTGATAGTGCCATCATCATTGAAGCAAGTGGTTTGTCTGATTTGCCTCACAATGATCCAGGGGTTAACAAAAGCATTATTCCCCTTTGGCACTTCATAGAACGGTTGCACTTCCTTGCCAAAAATGATTTGCTGGATGCTTGGCAGTAGTGGCAAGTCACTTGAACAGCCTTGCTGATACTTTGACTTTTTAGCCCATCTCTTCAAGGCAGCCATAACAGCAAATTTAATTGCCCTTTCTTCAGCATCTTCAGACTTTTTCTTCTTATCAGGCAGGGTGCTTTTAATCTTCTTGGCCTCCTCCAATGCAAAGCCTTTTGCATAACTATGCATGACATCTCTTACATAGCTGGGATCTAGGGCCTTTTGAATGGAGTTTGTCTTCAGCCAAGTCAGAACCCAACGTTCTTCATCAGCTAACTCCTTCATGCTTTGAAGTTCTGTTATTGACTTATTCAACCTGTTGTCTCTCCAACTGATATACCTTGGTTTCTCCTGGTTGAACAGAGTCCTCAACATTAGCTTTTGATCATAGTAAGCTAAGGACTTCTCAAATTTCTTGAAAAGCTCCTTATCAGCATAGACTATTTCAAAGGCTTTTCTAACTTCAAATTTGTCCTTGGACTTGACTTTGGGGGCAGGCAGTAATATTCTTTTCTTGTCTTCTTCTTCATCTTTGCCTTCTCCAATCTTGATGCCACCTCCATGGACAGGTCCATAGGCATCAGTCTTGCTCTTTTCAACCACCATAGCCAGTTCAACATCCTCAGCAGCTTTTCTCTCTGCTTCAGACATTCTTCTCCTGGCCTCATCCTTAGCTTCTTGAACCTTGCTTAGCTCAAGTGCTTTCTTTTCTTCCAATTCATCCTGTTTCCTCTGTTCAGCTTCCTCCCTTGCTTTCTTGTCAGCTTTGGAAATTTTCTTTTTCCTTAGCACTATTTTTCTTTTGCCTTTGTCAGCAGGGGCTGGTCCAGCAGATGATATGGGAGCAGCAGCTATAGGATGTATGATTTGAACATCTGGATCTTCTTGAGGTTGAGCAGCCTCAGCAGTTGGTGCAGAATGAATAATCTGTTGCTCATCAGCTTTGTCAGCAGTAGAAGCTTTAACGGCTTCAACTGGTCTTTCAGCAGATTCTGGACTTGATCTCACCAAGTCCACCAACTCAGTATCTTTCTCTATGAAGGTCATCTGCTTCCTTGCAGATGTCTTGGTTCTTCCTTCACGGTAGTTAGAAGCAGCTGTATCTCTCTGTTGGCTTCTTGTTCTTTTAGAGATACCTTCAGCAGGCTTCTCTGCTGATGGAGTTCTTGATGGTGATGCAGGGGATCCAGTCCTTACATCAGCAATTATGTTCTCTACAATTTTAGTGGCTTCAGCAGCAGAAGTCACTTTCTCCATCTTCTTAGCTTCTTTCTTTTTAGGCTCATCAGCAGCCTTCTTCTTTTTAGTCTCAACAGCCAGGTTAGCGTTTTGACTAATCTTCGTTGTCTTTTGGCAGGGACTTCCTTCTGTCCCTCATCATCAGCTTCCTCTGGCTCATCAGCCTTCCTCTTCAGAACTGGCAGGTATTTGTTCATGGCCTTAGACTTGTGAATTTCCTTGCCATTCTTCATAGGACACCTCAGTTTGAACAGCAGATAACTTAGCGTAATCCTGTGATTTGTGTGAGGACCTTTTCCTTTCTTGTCATCCAGGAAATCAGCTAAGATGTACCATACTATGATGGACCAGTTGACTTCCATTCCATAGTAAATGGCAGCCATGATGCTGAATCTCTTCATGGTAACAGCATGCAGTGAGAAAGTGCAGTTTTCAATCAGTTTTGACACCATATCAGCCATCCGCTGATATTCATCCTTCAGTTGCTTCTTCCTTATGTTTCCAGAAAACACTTCTCCCTCTATGGCGCAGATCGCCCAGAACTGTTGGTGCTTATCCTCCGTCAGTATAGTGACGTCATGTCTTCCATGGTTAGGAAGCCCAAACGTCTCATGAAGAACAGCAGGAGTGATGGTGATAGATTTGTCTCCCACTGTAGCCTTGATCTCCAGTGAGTTGTAGTCAGCTTTCGCTGTGTTGTAGTACTCCATCACTTGGTCAGTCCAGATAACTCCTTCGTGGTATTCCATGAAGTTCACCAGCGAAGCAGCTTTGAACTTTTCGAGCAGCTCTTTCATCAGATCCGTACCGGATTGGTAGTAGGAACTATACACGAGATACATGCCTTCAGCAGCCATTTCAGATCTGTAGGAATTTGGAAGAAAAACGAAGAGAGTTTTTTTTTGCAGAAAATTGCTCGAAAATTCTCACAAGTACTTTTGAAGATTTAGGGTGCGTAAAGAACGACTCGACTGATCAGATGAGAATTTATAGAGTTGGGGTATGTCGGTTTCCGTGATATCCGCCAACCGTTAGATCCGTTTTTTTGTCAGTGATGATCATGCGGCTTCTGTTACGACCTTTCAAATTCAAAAGATATTTTAATGAAGAGCGGGAATATGTACCGCCCGACATTTACTTATAAAAGCGTGTTTTGAATAAAACGTTTTAAGTAGCTCGCTTTTATTTAAGTAATCAGATGAGTATAATAAACACTTATCTGATGGACTACTGTCCTGATGACAAAGCTGTTATCAGAGAATGCCAATAGCTGATAACCTTCCTCAGCTGTTTGTCAATCCAGCCAGATAAAATACTCTTGATCTTCGATAGTTGAGTCTTCTGTTGAAAACATAACTTCAACTAACTGTCATTAACAGATTTCATCTTTAATTCAGAAGTACCGCTAGTCTTACACGTTCCCCCTGAGTTTAAGAATTCATAAGTTAACTAGTCTGTTGAAAGTTAATCCTTGAAGACAAGAATGATGAGTAAGCTGTTGAACTCTAGTCTTCTGATGAGTTCCCCCTCAGCTTATGCATCTAATTTTAATAATCCCAGTTCAGCTCTTAGAGTTGAAAACCTTGTCTCACTTAGAGGTTTTGTGAAGATGTCAGCAATCTGATTTTCAGTAAACACATATTCTATCATGACGTTTCCTTTCTCCACATGATCTCTAATAAAATGATGTTTGATCTCAATATGTTTCGTCCTTGAATGACTTGTAGTATTCTGAGTGAGACTGATTGCACTTGTATTGTCACAGTAGATTGGTATTCCACTGATTTTGATATTGTAATCTTCAAGTTGATGTTTCAACCATAAGATTTGTGCACAGCAAGCTCCAGCAGCTATATACTCAGCTTCAGCAGTAGATATGGATACTGAAGTCTGTTTCTTACTCATCCATGAGATCAGATGACTACCTAAGAACTGACAGGCACCTGTTGTGCTTTTTCTGTCAATCTTGCAGCCTGCAAGGTCAGAATCTGAATAACCAATAAGCTCAAATCCAGACTCTCTAGGGTACCATAATCCCAATTCTTGAGTGCCCTTAATATATTTCAATATTCTCTTGGCAGCTAAGAGATGAGATTCTTTGGGGTTTGATTGGAATCTTGCACAGACCCCAACAGAGTACATGATATCAGGTCTGCTGGCTGTTAGATATAACAGTGACCCTATGATGCCTCTGTATTTGGTTATGTCTACTGATTTTCCATCTTCATCTTTATCCAAACGAAGACTTGTAGACATTGGAATTGTAGCAGTAGAGCTGGTTTCCATACCAAATTTCTTGAACAGATCCTTTGTGTATTTTGCTTGGCTGATGAAAATTCCATCAGGCAACTGTCTAAATGCAAGCCAAGAAAATAGTTAAGTTCTCCCATCATGCTCATTTCAAACTTGTTCTGCATCAGCTTTGAGAACTTATCACACATCTGTTGATTAGTTGAACCGAAAATAATATCGTCCACATAAATTTGCACAAGCAAAATATGTTCTTCCCATTCAATAGTGAACAAGGTCTTGTCAACTTTACCTTTGCGAAATCCTTTAATTAAAAGAAAGTCAGATAAAGTATCATACCATGCTCTTGGAGCCTGTTTCAGTCCATAAAGAGCTTTCTTCAGACGATATACTTTGTCCTCTTCTTGATAGACTTCAAATCCAGGAGGTTGCTCAACATACACTTCTTCTTGCAGTTCTCCATTGAGAAAAGCAGACTTCACATCCATCTGATAGACAGTGAAGTTCTTGTGAGCAACGTAGGCAAGAAAGAGTCTGATTGCCTCTAGTCTTGCAACTGGTGCAAAAGTTTCATCAAAGTCAATGCCTTCTTCTTGGCAGTAACCTTTGGCCACTAGTCTTGCTTTGTTTCTGGTGACTTCACCATCTTCATTCATTTTATTTCTGAATACCCACTTAGTGCCAATGACTCTTTGATGACTTGGTCTAGGAACTAAGTACCAGACTTCATTCCTTTCAAATTGATTTAGCTCCTCCTGCACAGCTTCAATCCAGTTGGAGTCACTAAGAGCTTCTTCAATTTGCTTAGGCTCAATTTGAGATAGAAAACTAGCAAACATAGCATCTTGTGCAGCAGCTCTTCTTGTTTTCACTCTGTCTAAAGGATCACCAATCACTAACTCTGGTGGGTGATTTCTGAGCCATCTGAGATCAGGTTGCAAATCATAATGTTGTCCTTTGTCTTGATCTTGCAACACTACTGTTGGAGATACAGTAGTAGTCTGTTGAACATTTGCCGTCTGTTGAACAGTCTCTGGTCTATCAGCTGTTTGCAACTCGTCTGTTAGACAATCAGCTCTGTGATTTTGAACAGCACTTGAGTTATCAGCTGAGTTGAGATCAGGTAGTATGATGGGTATATATTCTTCATTCCTTCCAACATTCATCTTCTGTAAATCAGTAGACAGATCTTGATTAACATTTTGATTCTTTTCAGAAGATTGACTTGGCTCATCAAATACTACATGAATGGATTCTTCTATTAGTAATGTTCTTTTATTGAAAACTCTATAAGCCTTACTAACAGATGAGTATCCTACAAAGACAGCTTCATCAGCCTTTTCTGCAAATGCAGTAAGATGATTTTTACCATTATTTAAAACATAGCATTTACAACCAAATATCTTAAAGTAATGAATGTTTGGCTTCCTATTGTTCCAAACTTCATACGGAGTCTTGTTTTGGTGCTTGTTGATCATGCATCTGTTTTGGGTAAAACATGCTGTATTTGTTGCTTCTACCCAAAATCTTTGTGGCAGCTTAGCTTCAGCTATCATGGTTCTGACAGCTTCTTTCAGTGTTCTGTTTCTCCTTTCAGCAACACCATTCTGTTGAGGGGTTCTGGCAGCAGAGTACTCATGATGTATTCCTTTGATGTTACAATACTCTTCAACAGTAGAGTTTGTGAACTCTGTCCCTCTATCTGATCTGATCTTCAATATTTTGATATTCTTCTCATTTTGGATCAGTTCCATCAGATTAGTAAGATGTTCCTTGGTTTCACTTTTCTTCTTCATGAAAATCACCCAAGTATATCTTGAATAATCATCCACAACAGCTAGGCAGTATTTCTTTCCACCATTGCTGACTGGATCAATGGGTCCAAATAAGTCCATGTGTAGCAGCTCCAATATTCTTCCAGAAGATTGATGCTTCTTGCTTTTGAACGATGACTTGATTTGTTTATCCTTCTGACAGGCGTCACAGAGCTTGTCTTTGCTCATGACTGTTTTAGGAATCCCTTCTACCAAATCATTCTTGATTAATCTGTTGATGGTCTTGAAGTTTAAATGATTCATTCTCTTGTGCCATAGCCAGCTAACTTCACTTGGTGCAGATGCAACCAAACAAACGTTTGAATTCTTGTCAGCAGAATTCCAATCGACTATGTAGATATTTCCTTGTCGTCTTCCAGATAAAATTACCTTCTTTGTACCAATCTGTTCAACAAAGCACTTATCTGTTGAAGATGACTGAATATCCTTTGTCACAAAATTGACTTATGCTCAGCAGATTATATTTGAGGCCTTTGACATATGAGACGTCAGATATCTCTATGTTTCCTCTGATTAATCTTCATTTAGCTTTAATCTTGCCTTCTTTGCTGTCCCCAAAAGTAACCTTTGGACCATCCACAGCAATTGCATCTGTCAGCTCATGTATGTTTCCACACATGTGTCTTGAACATCCACTGTCCAAGTACCAAATCTTCTCTACTTTACTCCTACTCCTAATCCTATCCTACAAAACAAAAATAAAATTGTTTTAGGTACCCTTATTGAGAGGGTCCTGAAGGATTAGTTTCACCTTTGACAACCCAAGATGTTGAAGTCTTAGGCTTCTTAGGTTTCTGAGTTTTCACAGGAGCATGAACAGCTTTATTATCATCATAATTATCAGATAAGTCATGTTGATGATCAGTATGATAAGAATAATGTTCATAAGCAGGGTAAGGTGCATGATAACCAGGATATGCATGCATTGGATGAGCAGGATAAGGTGCATAGTAACTAGGAAATTGAGGTGCATGATACATAGGATGATATGCAGCAGGTTGCACATAATATGACTCATTTCCATACCAAGCATTTTGATTTTTCTTGTTCTTATGCTTCTTTGGTTTACTAACAGCTTGCTCATTAACAGACGACTTAGTTTTCTCACTAGTCTGATTAGTCTTAACCTTGTCAGAAGACTTCCTAGGACTCTTCTGTTTGGGTTTACTAGTCTGTTTTCCTACACTAGGCTCTTTGCTCTTTTTAGCCTTAGGAGATTTCTTCTCCTTTACCACTTTCTCAGATGAGGTAGGTTTAGAAGTTTGAACATACAGAATGACCTTACTATTGTCAGCAGAAATGAATTTTTCAGTATGATTCAATTCTAATTTATCCTTTTCTAAAGGTGTCTCCTGTTTACTAGATGTAGGCATGGATGCAACAGTTGACTTATCATGAGACTCGACAATTTTCTCAAGTTCCATGATTTTTCCTTTATAGACCTCACATTCAGCTTTCAGAGATTCATGCTCTTGCTCAAGCTGTTTATACTCAGCTGATTCTTTAGGCTTTTCAGCTTTAAGTTTCAGTGAGTTATTTTGCTCTTTTAGCAAGCTCATCTCTTCCTTAAGCTTAACAAATTCTCCAGCAATAGTAGTATTATTTAACATCATTTGCTCTAGAGAATCAAACAGTTCATTATTTTGAGGAGTTACCTCATCCTCGGAGTCATCAGATTCCTTAGCCATCAGGCAGAGGAGAGCAGGTTTCTCTTCATCAGAAGATTCTTCATCAGACGTGTCTGAATCTGAATCAGATGAGTAGACAGCAGCAAGCTTTTCTGCTTCAGCTACCATTGCTTTCCCTCTTTGATGCTTTCTTTCCTTTCTGATTCTCTTCTCTTCCTCAGTGTATTTTTCTGCTTTTGGATATGGACAGTCCCTGATGAAATGTCCCAATTTCCTGCAGTTGTAACACATTAGTTTTGCTTTATAATCATCTTTCTCTTGAGAAGAAGAGTTAGGTTTAGAAGTAGAAGCAGCATGATTGTATTTGTTTTTCATCTTTCTCTTATAGAACTTCTTGAAATTGTTCATCAACAATGCTACATCTTCAGCAGTGTACTCCTTCTTGTTGAGTAGTGATGCTTCATCAGATGAGTCCACATCTTGACTTCTATGTGCTGGTCTCCTGGTGTTTTCAGCAGCAACAAGTGCAGCTGTGGGTCCTGAAGTTGAGGTTTCTTCAATACCCATCCTAGGCAGTTTATACTCGAATGCCTTGAGTACGGAGAACAGCTCTGTAAGAGAAATCTTCCCCAGATCTCTTGATTCTTCCATAGCTGTCACTTTCATGTTGAACTTGGGGGGTAGGGCCTTTAGAACTCTGACGGTGATCTCCTTGTCAGCAAAGGTCTTTCCCAGCTTTAGGACTTCATTCAACGTTCTGGTAAACCTGGTATCCATCTGATCAATGGTCTCTCCAGATTTCATCTTGAAGTTGTCCAGCTTCTCCAAGGCAACACTGAGCTGATGCTCTTTGATGGCGTCGTTTCCTTCACTCATGTCACGAACCTTGTCCCACATCTCCTTTGCAGTTTTGCAATGTTTGACCTTGTCAAACCGATCATTATCCAAGGCTTTGGTCATGATGAAACGGCCAATTTTATCCAGATTGAACAGCTTTATTTCTTCGGCTGTCATCTCTGTCAGATCTTTTTCCACCACCATTTCAGCTTCATCTACTATGATGGTCTTGGTGAATTTGAATGGGCCTTTAATGATACATGTGTACATGTTGTCATTATAGGCTGCTAGAAAGATTTCCATTCTAATCTTCCAGTCCTCAAAGGACATACCAGCAATGTGGGGAACATGACTGATACAATCCATTTTTCAAAAAGTTTTGGTTTTTCAAAAATATGTTCTTTTGAAAAAATTTGAAAACCTTTGAAAAACACTTGGATCAAGCTCGTTGATCAGGCAGCTGATTCAAATGAACCACCCGCTCTGATACCACTTGTTGGTCCCAAGTGGTCAGAAGAGGTTTAGAGGGGGGGGGGGGGTGAATAAACCTCTTTAAAAATTTTCTTCAAATTTAACTTTAAAACTTTTACTCTTAACTGAACAGACTAAGCTGATCAGATTAGTTATTAACAGTTCTGTTCGCGAACAAATCTTTGAACAGACTTGTTGACCACTCGTCTGATTATAACTTAGCTGATTTTGCTAAAATCAGTCTTAATACTTAGAGTACTTGCAGCGGATTTTCAAAGTGTTTTTCACAAGTAATCTCAGTAGTTTGAAAAATGTTTCCCCAGTTTTATAAACTCCTTTTTAACTCTTTTTCAAACAGTTAACTTAAATGTGTTTTTATGCAAACAGAAAATATGCAGATTTAAAATGCAAACAAAAACACAAGCAATTTTTATAGTGGTTATATGGATTTGAATATCCTTTAGTCCACTCTTCCAAGTCACACAGATCTTGGCTTATACTATAATCACAAAGTTTACAGTATACTCTGCTTGTGTCGAACAACAAATGAAACGACCACAAGTTCGCAATAGGAAATCACACAAAAGACCTATTCTCTGAAGTTTGATCACTCACAAAGATGGATCACAACTCCGCACAACACTCTTGTTTACAAAATCACTCAGAAGATGTATTTTTCTTGATTCTTCAACTCTGCTTTCGTCAACAAATGACTCGGCTGATGAGTGAGCTGTTCTTGAGACTTAAAGAATTTTGCTTCGGAAATTTCTCTCAGAAAGTGTGTTGCTTGTTTCTTCTTCGTCTCTTTCAGCTATTTATACTTGAGGATAGAAAAATGTCCGTTGAAGAGAGACAAGATTCAAATTCCTCGAGTACTGGTCCTTAAAATCCGCGAACGGCTCTTTTGCAGTCTGTCCGTACTATGAACAGTACTATTCTGCAGGCAGCATTAAATGCACCCAGCTGATGCGAAGCATTTCTTCAATCATTTGTCTTTAATAACCTTGTACTTCAGCATTTATTACTCCAAGGGGCATTTATTACCGTTGGGAACACTTCATGATCTTCTTCACTTGCCTGACGAAAGTACACGTCTGATGGCGAACTCGGCTGATCTCAAACTTGAACAAATCTGATTTGAGTCGGCTGATCTTCATCAGTCTGATAACTTTACTTCAGCAGATCAGAAGTCTTGGACCTTGAAATTTTGACTCTTCTGATGTCTTCATTACTTAGTCAAAAATTCTTCTAAGGGATCATCAGCTAAGTTACTCCATACTTAGCCAATCTTGAAGTTTTGGAATCCTTCAAAACCTCCCTTTACAAATTGTCTTCAGTGCCTTCATCTTCATCCTTATCCAACATTAGGCCTCAACAATCTCCCAAAGCCAGGGAGAGTCTGTTTGGTTGTGAAAAATGTGAGAAAATGAAAGCAAAATTTATTTGGTAGAGTGTTTGCATTGCCAGAAATTCCATCCTCTTCAATTAAAATTTTCATACAAATTTGATTGAAAATTTCAACTCATATATGTGATAGTACTTGTGAATTTCTTTGTTCTGACTCATTAATTGATAAGACCTTTCAAAATTATAGGTATCTTTTTTAGTTTTGTGTTTGTCCTGCAAAGTAATTAATAACCAACATTGGCACATAATGTTGAATCTTTTTGGTATTGCTATCTTTTTCCTTTCATAAGACCATCTCCAAGACTCCAACCCAAAAGGGGTAGATGGAGATGGTCCAAAAGTACAACCCTGAATGGTCTCCAACCATTCAGGGGTGTCTATATACACAGCCAGGGCTGTGGGCTAGGCTATTGAGAGCCCAGCTCACAGTCATCAAAATGGGACGCGCTCAGCGCGTCCTTTCCCATCTAGCACCAGGTGGTGCCACCTGGTGCATTTCCTTTATTTTTTTTATTTTATTTAAAAATAAGTATTAATAAATAAATTATTAATAAAAAAAGTTAAAAAAGTTAAAAAAATTAACTACGAATTTAACAATACCTTGTTTAATTTAATTAACTAAAAGTAAAAGTTACATTTAATTATAAAAATTATTGTAGGTTTAATAACAATTTATTTTAAATTAAAGATGTAACATAATTAGATATAAAAACTTGACTATGAAAGCAAAATTAAACAACATTATAGTATAAACCACATTTTGAAATTATATATTTGTTTACAAAAGAATAAATTTGTTAATCACATTTAAAATTTGATTTGAAATATTTAAATTTTATTTAAACTCTAATATAGTATAAATGTTAAATGTACAATTGGGACAAAATGTAGAAATACAATTTTGCATTAAATTACGCCAAAATGTAATCGTTGTTGTTTTTCTTGTCCCCAATGTAATATTAATATGCTTAATTTTATTATTATTGTCTCTAAAATTATTATTATGCATTTTCATATTTATTATTAATATTACTTATTTTTAAAATTATTATTATTATTATTATAGATAATATAGGTGAGAGTGGGGAATTTTTTTTTTTATTAATTGGATGAGATAGCCCTATGAATTGAAGACGATGTTCAGTGGGTGCAGAATTACCCGGGTGAAAATTGACACCCTGAACTGTGAAAAGCCCTCCGGATTGGAGATGGCGTAATATGTTTTTTTGCTTTGCATGATTTCCACACATGTTTTTGTTGCCTTTTTGTTTGCTTTCCTATTTCAGTTTGTGGTCCTTGAAAGTCAGTAAATGGGACGAATTGAATAAACCCGTATGAACAATTTTTTATTTTGGGTTAAGATGTATGAACAATTTATTATTTTGGGTTAACAAATTATTCAGTTTTTCAAATATATTAAAGATTCTAAACATACTTTAATAACGATTTGACCTAATTATCTTAACCCTTAAGTAAGCCTATAAATTACAATAGAGTTGGACCTAAACATAATTTTAACTACCATAAGAAAATAAAAATTCGTGATACAAAATAGTTAATGATACATATGATTAGAAATATTTATTCAACAAAATAATAAGACAAGATTTTTTCAAACAACATATTATAAATGCATTAAGATATCAACAATGTACATCTCAAAAAAAAAAAAAGATATCAACAATGTAGGCAGTTCAAAATACATTTTTTTTATATATAGGCTGAGTAAGTATGAAAAAACATGTCGTAGTTAGCTGGTCTACTTCTGAAAATTAATTGGACAGTTCCGGAAATGTCTTTTATTGTTATTGTAGCAAGATATATATTTTCATTGAATTTTCAGTTTTGAGTAATAAGAGCTTCATAATTATTGATGTTTAATTATATATATATATATATATATATATATATATATATATATATATATATATATATATATATATATAGTAATATCATGCATGTTAAGTGTAGGAATAAATAAGGAATGAGCGGTGATGATTAACGGAATTGTAGATAATCTACGGACATAGTGTCTTTCTTTTCTAAAGTGTTGCAGAGAGAGTTTTTCACTTTTTTGGCATGGGTTATATATGCTCATAAAAAAAATATTAATCGTAATGATACACAGTTACACACCTTCAAAATGTGTACTCAACACACACTCACGCTCACTAATTGGACAGAGACAGAGGAGATGGGCATTGGCCGGTGCGATTGTTTGATCTGCACACTGCAAACTTAGGGTGTGTGTGGCTGTGTGGATGGGTTTTGACCCGGTTTCGCGGGTCTCTCGAAATCGAGCCAAAACCATTTCAAATAAGTTTTCGCCAAACCCATAAAACCATCAAAAACCCCTTCAGAAACTCACACTCAAACTCTTCAAACCTATAAAACATTAATTTGACACCTACCACCTGTTTTTTCCCCCAAATCTCACTAAAAAAGACATTGATTTGACACATATCACCTACTTTTCTAAACTCCCACATCCAAATCCAATCCAAGTGGGGTTTCAACTTATTCAAACCACAAAATACAAGAGCCAAATCCCATCCAAATGAAGTATCAAATGTTTCATCGAAACCACCAAAATCAATTTTCTTGAATCGAGACCCGCGAAACCGAGCCAAAACCCATCCAAATAGACCCTTAATGCTGCCGACCCCTATTAGTTTAGTCTACTACCAAGCAAAGCAATCATCCTCTCTAACAATATTTCAGAAGCCTTTTCAAGTTTCCATACACAAAAAGAAATCCAAGCTCGTGTTCGAATATTTAATTTCCGGTTTTGAGTCAAACATGAACCTAAGTCGAACCAAATTTTAATCAATTCAAGTTTAATCAGACATGTAATACCAACTACCATAAGAAAATAAAAATTAATTAAATTCAAAAGGGTCAAACATCAGTAAAACATGTTAAGACAAGTTTTTCAACAAAACATGACTTCGTGATACAAAATAGTTAATGATACATATGACTAGAAATATTTATTCAACAAAATAATAAGACAAGATTTTTTCAAACAACATATTATAAATGCATTAAGATATCAACAATGTAGGCAATTCAAAATACATTTTTTATGTATAGGATGAGTAAGTATGAAAAAACACGTCGTAGTTAGCTGGTCTACTTCTGAAAATTAATTGGACAGTTCCGGAAATGTCTTTTATTGTTATTGTAGCAAGATATATATTTTGTTTGAATTTTCAGTTTTGAGTAAGAAGAGCTTCATAATTATTGATGTTTAATTATATATATATATATATATATATATATATATATATATATATATATATATCATGCATGTTAAGTGTAGGAATAAATAAGGAATGAGCGGTGATGATTAACGGAATTGTAGATAATCTACGGACATAGTATCTTTCTTTTCTAAAATGTTGCATAGACAGAGGAGATGGGCATTGGCCGGTGTGATTGTTTGATCTGCACACTGCAAACTTAGGGTGTTTGTGCCTGTGTGGATGGGTTTTGGCCCGGTTTCGTGGGTCTCGCGAAATCGAGCCGAAAGGAGACCCGCGAAATCGAGCCAAAACCCTTTCAAATGAGTTTTCGTCAAACCCATAAAACCATCAAAAACCTCTTCAGAAAGTCACACTCAAATTCTTCAAACCTATAAAACATTGATTTGACACCTACCACCTACTTTTTACCCCAAATCTCACTAAAAAAGACATTGATTTGACACATATCACCTATTTTTCTAAACCCCCACATCCAAACTCAATCCAAGTGGGGTTTCAACTTATTCAAACCACAAAATACAAGAGCCAAATCCCATCCAAATGAAGTATCAAAGGTTTCATCGAAACCACCAAAACCAATTTTTTTGAATCGAGACCTGCGAAACCGAGCCAAAACCCATCCAAATACCCTTAATGCTGCCGAAACCTATTAGTTTAGTCTATTACCAAGCAAAGAATCATCCTCTCTAACAATATTTCAGAAGCCTTTTCAAGTTTCTATACACAAAAAGCAATCCAAGCTCGTGTTCGAATATTTCATTTCCTGTTTTGAGTCAAACATGAACCTAAGTCGAACCAAATTTTAATCAATTCAAGTTTAATTTGACATGTAATACCAACTACCATAAGAAAATAAAAATTAATTAAATTCAAAAGGGTCAAACATCAGTAAAACATGTTAAGACAAGTTTTTCAACAAAACATGACTTCATGATACAAAATAGTTAATGATACATATGACTAGTAATATTTATTCAACAAAATAATAAGACAAGATTTTTTCAAACAACATATTATAAATGCATTAAGATATCAACAATGTAGGCAGTTCAAAATACCTTTTTTTATGTATAGGCTGAGTAAGTATGAAAAAACACGTCGTAGTTAGCTGGTCTACTTTTGAAAATTAATTGGACAGTTCCGGAAATGTCTTTTATTATTATTGTAGCAAGATATAAATTTTGTTTGAATTTTCAGTTTTGAGTAAGAAGAGCTTCATAATTATTGATGTTTAATTATATATATATATATATATATATATATATATATATATATAGTAATAGTAATAACATGCATGTTAAGTGTAGGAATAAATCAGGAATGAGCGGTGATGATTAATGGAATAGTAGATAATCTACGTACATAGTGTCTTTCTTTTCTAAAATGTTGCAGAGAGAGTTTTTCACTTTTTTGGCATGGGTTATATGCTCATTAAAAAAATATTAATCGTAGTGATACATAGTTACACACCTTCAAAATGTGTACCCCACACACACTCACACTCACTAATTGGACAAAGACAGAGGAGATGGGCATGGGCCGGTGTGATTGTTTTGATCTGCAGCATTGCAAACTTAATGATGCCGGCCCCTATTAGTTTAGTCTATTACCAAGCAAAGCAATCATCCTCTCTAACAATATTTCAGAAGCCTTTTCAAGTTTCTATACACAAAAAGCAATCCAAGCTCGTGTTCGAATATTTCATTTCAGGTTTTGAGTCAAACATGAACCTAAGTCGAACCAAATTTTAATCAATTCAAGTTTAATTTGACATGTAATACCAACTACCATAAGAAAATAAAAATTAATTAAATTCAAAAGGGTCAAACATCAGTAAAACATGTTAAGACAAGTTTTTCAACAAAACTTGACTTCATGATACGAAATAGTTAATGATACATATGACTAGAAATATTTATTCAACAAAATAATTATAAATGCATTAAGATATCAACAATGTAGGCAGTTCAAAATACCTTTTTTTTATGTATAGGCTGAGTAAGTATGAAAAAACACGTCGTAGTTAGCTGGTCTACTTCTGAAAATTAATTGGACAGTTCCATAAATGTCTTTTATTATTATTGTAGCAAGATATATATTTTGTTTGAATTTTCAGTTTTGAGTAAGAAGATCTTCATAATTATTGATGTTTAATTATATATATATATATATATATATATATATATATATATATATATATATATATATAGTAATAACATGCATGTTAAGTGTAGGAATAAATAAGGAATGAGCGGTGATGATTAAAAGAATTGTAGATAATCTACGGACATAGTGTCTTTCTTTTCTAAAATGTTGCAGAGAGAGTTTTTCACTTTTTTGGCATGGGTTATATATACTCATTAAAAAAATATTAATCGTAGTGATACACAGTTACACACCTTCAAAATGTGTACCCCACACACACTCACACTCACTAATTGGACAGAGACAGAGGAGATGAGCATGGGCCGGTGTGATTGTTTGGATCTGCAGCATTGCAAACTTAATGATGCCGGCCCCTATTAGTTTAGTCTATTACCAAGCAAATCAATCATCCTCTCTAACAATATTTCAGAAGCCTTTTCAAGTTTCTATACACAAAAAGCAATCCAAGATCGTGTTCGAATATTTCATTTCCTGTTTTGAGTCAAACATGAACCTAAGTCGAACCAAATTTTAATCAATTCAAGTTTAATTTGACATGTAATACCAACTACCATAAGAAAATAAAAATTAATTAAATTCAAAAGGGTAAAACATCAGTAAAACATGTTAAGACAAGTTTTTCAACAAAACATGACTTCATGATACAAAATAGTTAATGATACATATGACTAGAAATATTTATTCAACAAAATAATAAGACAAGATTTTTTCAAACAACATATTATAAATGCATTAAGATATCAACAATGTAGGCAGTTCAAAATACCTTTTTTTATGTATAGGCTGAGTAAGTATGAAAAAACACGTCGTAGTTAGCTGGTCTACTTTTGAAAATTAATTGGACAGTTCCGGAAATGTATTTTATTATTATTGTTGCAAGATATAAATTTTGTTTGAATTTTCAGTTTTGAGTAAGAAGAGCTTCATAATTATTGATGTTTAATTATATATATATATAGTAATAACATGCATGTTAAGTGTAAGAATAAATCAGGAATGAGCGGTGATGATTAATGGAATAGTAGATAATCTACGTACATAGTGTCTTTCTTTTCTAAAATGTTGCAGAGAGAGTTTTTCACTTTTTTGGCATGGGTTATATGCACATTAAAAAAATATTAATCGTAGTGATACACAGTTACACACCTTCAAAATATGTACCCCACACACACTCACACTCACTGATTGGACAAAGACAGAGGAGATGGGCATGGGCCGGTGTGATTGTTTTGATCTGCAGCATTGCAAACTTAATGATGCCGGCCCCTATTAGTTTAGTCTATTACCAAGCAAAGCAATCATCCTCTCTAACAATATTTCAGAAGCCTTTTCAAGTTTCTATACACAAAAAAGCAATCCAAGCTCGTGTTCGAATATTTCATTTCAGGTTTTGAGTCAAACATGAACCTAAGTCGAACCAAATTTTAATCAATTCAAGTTTAATTTGACATGTAATACCAACTACCATAAGAAAATAAAAATTAATTAAATTCAAAAGGGTCAAACATCAGTAAAACATGTTAAGACAAGTTTTTCAACAAAACTTGACTTCATGATACGAAATAGTTAATGATACATATGACTAGAAATATTTATTCAACAAAATAAGAAGGCAAGATTTTTTCAAACAACATATTATAAATGCATTAAGATATCAACAATGTAGGTAGTTCAAAATACCTTTTTTTATCTATAGGCTGAGTAAGTATGAAAAAACACGTGGTAGTTAGCTGGTCTACTTCTGAAAATTAATTGGACAGTTCCAGAAATGTCTTTTATTATTATTGTAGCAAGATATATATTTTGTTTGAAATTTCAGTTTTGAGTAAGAAGAGCTTCATAATTAGGGGTGGGCACCGGGCAAGTTTGGGACGGGTTCGGGGCTAGAGATATGGGTATAATAAATTTCGGAATTGACACTTTTCATCCCAAACCCACCCGTAATAATTCGGGTACCCAGAAGAGGATACCCAAATTATTGCGGGACGGGACGGGATTACGGGTCACATATTATTTTTATTCATCAATTTTCATCCACCTAACAAAATAATATTACAATATTACGTAATTATATTTCGTTATTTTCCTTTTGCTAAATCGTATCGCTTTTAACTCATTATTACATAAAACATATCATTAATTCATCATAACGACTATTTCAAATTTATCCCAATATAGGGGCGGATCCAGGATTCTAGAGTCGAGGGGGCCAATTTTTATTATTCTTAAAAAAAATCTGTATAAATAGATGAACACAAAATGTATACTCTAAAATGTATTTTCACTATATTATAATTATACATCATGTTCATTAATATACTATAAAATAGTCTCAAATAAAATTAATATTATATTCATTATGAATTAAAACTTCATCAAAATAATATATAATAAATAAACTTGTATATTGTTTTCAAGCTTATTTCTCACAATTTTTACTTTATATTTCGCATACATAACATATGAAATAATGAATAAACTAGTATCACAATAAACTGGTATCATATTGGTTTAAAATTTAAAAGTCATAATAGTTTAATTAATTGATTCATACTATTGATAGACATATCACTTAAATTCACAAAATATTGTAATTTAAATTTTAAAAGAAACCAATAGACATTCAAATGAACTAAATATATATACATGAATAGAGTTAAAAAAAAAACCAAAATCTTAGGGGGGGCCAACCCATAAAGTAGATCCGCCCCTGTCCCAATACATTCAAAAAGTGAAATCATATAATGAGCAAATTATAAAATAAGACCCACATCGAGTCTTAATAAGAAAAATTCGATCCAAATGCTATCTATAGTTGATACCCAAATAATTTATCCAAGCCAACACTTAAATTACACAAAAGTTATAAATTTTCAAAAAACTAAAAATCTAAAATCATACAATGACCCATAATATTATTTACTAATAACTAATGTAAGATTTTTAAAAGGAATATTAGGTTAAATTAAAAAAGTTCATTTATTATATAATGTTAATTAATTATATAAGTAAAGTGTATAAATTATATAATAATAATATTATTATATAGGCGGGTTCGTGTATTCGGGGTTAGAGAGACCAATCCCAAACCCGTCCCATATTCCCCTAATAAAATATGGGTATTCAAGTTCGGGTATTCAAACCCAAAAAATATTCGTCCCGTTCGGATATTTTAAAAACAGGACGGGTCGGATTTGGGTTACCCGAACCCAACGCCCACCCCTATTCATAATTATTGATGTTTAATTTTATATATATATATAGTAATAACATGCATGTTAAGTGTAGGAATAAATCAGGAATGAGCGATGATGATTAATGGAATTGTAGATAATCTACGGACATAGTGTCTTTCTTTTCTAAAATGTTGCAGAGAGAGTTTTTCACTTTTTTGGCATGGATTATATATGCTCATTAAAAAAATATTAATCGTAGTGATACATAGTTACACACCTTCAAAATGTGTAACCCGCACACACTCACACTCACTAATTGGACAGAGACAGAGGAGATGGGCATGGGCCGGTGTGATTGTTTTGATCTGCAGTACTGCAAACTTAATGCTGCCGGCCCCTATTAGTTTAATCTATTACCAAGCAAAGCAATCATCCTCTCTAACAATATTTCAGAAGCCTTTTCAAGTTTCTATACACAAAAAGCAATCCAAGTCCAAGCTCGTGTTCGAATATTTCATTTCCGGTTTTGAGTCAAACATGAACATAAGTCGAACCAAATTTTAATCAATTCAAGTTTAATTTGACATGTAATACCAACTACACTTAATAAAATGAAGTTGAACCAAATACTGAATAACTTAGTTTGTTATTCATCAGGGTGAAAAGCATGAAACTCCCTTGTCTTTTTTCAGAAACCTAGCTACAAAGAATTTGATTTTAATTATTACATAAAATTATCTTATCTTGTTTTTATTGCACAGAATCCATTTTCCATCCAAAGCCGTGAAATGTGACTAGCATTAAAATTGGCCTTAATTAGGCAAATGACATAAAGGACCTCATGGTAAAACAAAAATTACCTGTATTTTCCCCCTCTAAATTAATTTCATTGCGTAAAGTTGTCTTGTGCTTTTTTTCCAAATCACATGGGATGGGATAAATTGAACATTAATTATTTCACAGTTGGATATATTGGCAATAGCTCTTAGAATAAAACACTAATATATAGTATAATTTAATAAGAATGACATAATAAAACCTGTTTTAGATTAAAATGTACAGATTCTTGGATTCCAAATGCAACAACTTGTTCTAGATGTATAAAACATAAATTGAGAACTTATATATTCTACTTTCAAAAGAGGACAACGATAACAATAGCTTATCCTTTCCATCCAGGAAGCTAAGCAACTCAACTTCATGTCGTGTGGCTCTAATTAATAAATTTTCACACCTGCTGCCTGCATATGATCATGAAATCAAGATAAGTATAAGAATCAGCAATTCAAAACAATAATTATATACATATATATATATATATACACCTTTGAAACTTTCCCACCGACCTCAAAATCATTTGATGCAGCCACACAATGAAACCAATGGTTTCTTCCCCTTTCCATTCCCCTTTCCGTTCAGTTTAAAATTCGGACAAGCATAAAAAAAGACTTTTTCTTCTGCTAAACGCAGGCCACTTCCGAGACTAACCAACTTATGCAAGTGTCGAAGTTGAATTTTTTTCAAACGAGGAAGCACGGTGCTATCATTTTTCAAGGTCTCCTTTCCTTGTTCAATAATTGTAATCAATTCGTCACAGTTTTCAACGATAAGCACCTCCAGGTTGGAAAGACATCGAACCATGGGTACCGAGAGAATGAATTGTATCTTAAAGCATATTTGGACTAACAGATGTTTGAGGGCATGAAAGCTTCCATGGGGAGGGGGCACATGAGGTTTCCAGATATGCTGCAATTCCCACACATAAAAGATTCCCAAATATTCAAGATTTGGCATTATTATACTACTTTCACTTCTTTCCTCCTCGTCTATTAGCACCTCAAGTTTGGGGCACTCTCTCACCACACAGTATTTTACGTCTCTAAAATTAGAGATCCCAAACTGTGACAAGCTGTATACTTGTTCGTGATTGTCCAAGAAAAAAGCCGTGGCACGCTCAAGTACATTTTCAATCACTTTAGGAAAGTCAGTGCCCCTTGCAAATCTCAAGGTCCTTTCTTGTTTACCAAATTCCGTCTCCACTTCTTCCGGGACACTATCTATTATACGCTTAAAGTTGCGGCCAACGATGAACTTAAATGTCTTCAATCTGTCTTCGCTCCATGGAGAACTTGTCTGGACAAAATACTGAAGATTCTCTGTTTTAGTGAAATAGAATTGGAGATGGCTCAGCATTTTCAGTCCAGCAATCTCCTTTGTTATGTCATTAGCTATGTTTTTCCATCGGGGATCCTTTGGGTGCACACCGATAATTAGTGTTTCTAGTTTCTGGAGCTTTGATATTATATTTCGAGATAGCAGCTTAGATGGAAAAAGGTGATAGTCCTCCTCAACATCCGGCCCGTAGAGTAATAGCTTCAGGTTTCTTAAACGTGTCAGTTGGCCTAATTGATCAGGAAGCTCAAGGAGTTCAGTATCCATAACATCTAGCACTTCAATATGTTGAAGGTTTCCAATTTCAGCTGGAAGGTCATCAAGATAAAAACAATTCCTTAGCAAGAGTACTTGAAGTTTTGGAAGACTGCACAGTGAAGTAGGCACATTCCTGATTCTAGTATCAGACAAGTTGACAAAACGAAGGGCAGGCATCCTGTCGAAAAAGGATGGAGGAAATTCATATAAGCGTTTGTTTCTTTGGAGAAATAAGACTACAAGGTTGGGACAATCTGGTTTCTCAGGTAGTGATTCCGAGTCTCTATCAGTTAAACTTATTACACAAGCCTGACTCCATTCATCAGTTGTTGGTAACTCCGTCGACCCACTTTCACCTTTATAGAGGAGATGTTCTGGTACCAAGACACCAGTTGAATTTGAATGGTCATTTTTATTTGTGAGCTTTTTTTTCGTAATAAAAAAGTAATCCTCAGTTTCTCGCGAAGAAGAGGGGCGCATCATCTTCAATTTCAGATCCACAAATTTAGACAGCTCACCAATTACTGATATATCTATGGCCATGCTTTCATCGTTACTACTCTCGAAATCTACATCAGAAATGAAACCCAGAGAAGCATCAGCAGGAATGGGGTTCGTCAAGCTCCCTTCAGTCTGAGAAGAACTGGCTCCAATTTTCATTTGCTTCACAAGTAAAATCTCTCCTGTAAGAACTGATTTTGATGTACTTGAATTGTCAGACTTCATATCTCGTGTAGTTGTCCAGAAACCCTTTCACTATCGCAGCAAAGGAAAGTTTTAAATAATATTGTAGTCCTTAACACTATATTATAAACTCCAGCTATGACAATCTATGTGCTAAAGGAAGAAACATTGAGCTTAAAAGAACATGGTACAACATTATCCTGTGATGGTTTCTAGGAAAGGAATAGCAAGTTTTCTTTTAATAAACACATGCAAAAATAGAGCAAAACCTATGAAACATATCAAATCTGCAAATATGTCAAACTAGGAAGATTGATCTTATGTCCATAAAGGGATCACACAATCCCTTAATCATGCAAGATACTCAATCTCTGATTGATTCTCCTCTTTGTAATCTCAACTATAAATTATGTTAATCATTGTAATGTCTCTATGACAAAAGACTTTATCAATATTATCATTAAGCTTTCAATTATCTTCTTTTACATTATGTTGCCCATAGTTTTCACATGGTATCAGAGCAGAGATTAATCTCTGTTCTGTCCAGTCCGTGAATCCTTTCTCGTATTGTCATTTTATATATATATATATAAAAAAAAAAAAAAAAGGGTGAAGAGGCTTTGCTGCTGCTGCATTCCAAGATCTTACCCAGGTGACATCTTTCTTTTAATATTGATCAGCCATGTCTTCTAGTGCTTCATACACAGCCCCTAGTCATGATACAAATGTTAAACTTACATCTATACTATTAAATGGTTTAAATTATCTACCATGGTCTAGGGCTGTTATTGTGTCTCTTAGTGGTAGAACAAAATTGGGGTATATAGATGGAAAAATTATTCCTCCTGAACTTACGGATAAAAACTATGATGAATGGCTTGCCACTGATAATTTGGTTATGTCATGGTTGTTTAATTCTATGGAACCACATATATATGAAATATTTGCCTATGCCGAAAACGCCAAAACTTTGTGGGATTCCATCAAAGATATGTATGGTCAAGAAAAAAATTCATCGAGAATTTTTGAGTTACAACAGGATTTGGCGCGAGCCGAACAACAAAATAACCAATCATTCACTGAACATCTAAGTTTTATGAAGAAGAAATGGAATGAATTGCGACAATATCGTCCTCCAACAAATGATATAAAAATCTTATTAAAACGGGAAGAACAAGACCGTATTTTTCAACTTTTGGCTAGCTTAAAAACTGAATACGATGATCTAAAAAGGCAAATTTTAAGCAGCCCCGATCTCCCATCATTTTCTAGTGTATGTGCGACCATTCAAAGTGAGGAAACTAGAAAAAAGGTGATGTCTTTTGACACGAAACAAGGGGCAGAAATAGAGTCAAGTGCTTTGGTTGCTAAAAATGAACTTAGAGGGCCTCAAGATAATCAACGAAGAGGTGGATATGCTGGAGGACGAGGCCGTGGACGTGTAACAAATTCCTCAATTAGTTGTGCTTACTGCCACAAGCCAAATCACACTAAGGATATTTGTTGGAAATTATATCCTCATCTTCGCAGGGATAAAAGCTTGGAAAACAATGTAACTGCCCCAATAAGGTCGTCCTATCACTCAAATGCGCTTATTGCTTCAGATGCCCAATCAAGCACTTATAACTCAAATGCTCTTACTGCTTCAAACCTACAACACTCTTTGGAAAAACTCACAAGCCAGCTGCAACAATTTATGAAATCAGGTGCCACCACACAAGAACCTTCAACTTCGATTGCTCAATCTAACGGTAATATACTAGCCCTATTATCTACTTGTGATAGTTCTTGGATTATTGATTCCGGCGCAACAGACCATATGACTTCGAACTCTAAAAATTTATTTAACATTGATGAGAAACACAACAAATATCCAATTACTATTGCCAATGGAAATCACATACCTGTTAAAGGGGTTGGAAACATGAAAATATTTGGTTCTAAGACTAATGCTTTATTTGTTCCTTCTCTTTCAACAAACTTATTGTCTGTAAGTAAAATAACCAAGGATTTAAATTGCAATGTCATTTTCTCGCCTAATGATGTTGTTTTTCAGGATCGAACCACGGGCTCGATGATTGGTAAAGGAGAATTCCACCAAGGACTATATACTTTAAACCCATATGGAGTAGCCCTTGTTACTACTTCTAGCAAGGAAGATTTTTCATATCTTTGGCATCGTAGACTTGGACACCCCTCTGATAATGTTTTACATATATTAGACAAAACATTTATTCTTGACTCAAAACATTGTGAGACTTGTCATTTCTCGAAGCATCATAGATTAAGTTTTCCTAGGAGTAGCCATGTGTCTGATATGTTCTTTGAATTAGTTCACTCTGATTTATGGTGTTCTCCGGTAGAATCTAGGGATGGATATAAGTATTTCATTACTTTTATTGATGATAAATCACGTGCTACTTGGATTTACTTATTAAAGTCTAAAGATAATGTTTTCTTAATTTTTCAAGAATTTTATACCATGATTTTAAATCAATTTAATATTAAAATCAAAACCTTGAGAACTGACAATGGTACAGAGTACTTCAATAAAAGGTTTTCTTCATTTCTTAAAGATCATGGTATAATACATCAATCTTCATGTGTTGGAACGCCCCAGCAAAATGGCATCGCCGAAAGGAAAAATAGGCATATTCTTGAAGTTGTTCGTTCTTTGTTGTTTCAAATGAATCTTCCTAAGACATATTGGTCTGATGCTGTTTTAACTAGTTGCTACTTAATTAATAGATTACCTAGTAGGTTACTACAAAATAGGTCACCATTAGAAATTCTAAAAGGCCATAAATTAAATATTAGTCATCTTAAAGTGTTTGGATGCACATGTTATGTTCACTTGCAAAAAAGTGGAAAACTTGACCATCATGCTGCAAAATGCATTTTTATTGGTTATTCTTCCACCCAGAAAGGGTATCGTTGCTATGATCCAAGAAGGAAAAAACTTTTTATTTCTCGAGATGTCACTTTTATTGAATCTGATCCTTATTTCAAAAATTCAAGTGTCACTGACAGGGATCAAATTCAGGGGGAGACTTATGGAGAATTTGTGGCTCCTCAACCAGTTATAAGCATTGGTGGTAAATATAATGAGATCGGTCAAGACGAAATTGAAATACAAGCTGTCGACAATCATGTCAATGTAATCGAAAATGAAATACAAGCTATCGACAATCATGTTGATGTAACCGAACAAGAAGAATCACCTATAATAGATGGAAATGGACCTCAACCAGAACAAACTGAAGCTAGTAGCCAAGTCATTTCTCTTCGTAGATCAGCCCGTACACCTCATCCTCCATCCAGGTTTCAAGATTTTCAAGCATATCACAGTGCATCTTTTCCAATTCAAAGGTATATTTGCTATGATTATATTTCTCCCTTACATTGTGCTTTCCTTAGCTATTTAGATGCTCAAATTGAGCCATCTGATTTTAATGAAGCAAAAAGTATTCCTATTTGGGAAAAAGCTATGAGAGAAGAGTTAGAGGCATTGACTAAAAATCATACATGGGACATTATTAAACTACCCAAAGGAAAACGATCTGTTGGGTGTAAATGGGTTTTTAAAATTAAATATAATAGTGATGGCTCTATTGAAAGACATAAAGCCAGGCTTGTCGCGAAAGGATTTACTCAAACCTATGGAGTAGACTATAAAGAAACATTTGCTCCAGTAATAAAAATGAATACAATTCGAGTATTAATGTCAATTGCAGCTAACTATGGTTGGTCTTTGTTCCAAATGGATGTAAAAAATGCTTTTTTACATGGGGATTTAGAAGAAGAAGTTTATATGGATCTCCCTCCAGGCCATAATCTTGAAGGTTCTGAAGGTTTTGTATGTAAGTTGAATAAAGCCATATATGGGCTTAAACAATCCCCTAGAGCATGGTACGGTAAGCTAAGTATGACTTTCTTTAATTTTGGTTTTAAGCGCAGTACAGCTGACTCTTCTATGTTTATCAAAACTAATGAATCTGGAATTGTTGTTGTTTTGGTTTATGTTGATGACATTGTTATTACCGGTAATAATATTAAAGAGATTGAACAATTAAAGAAATATCTAAATAAAAAATTTGATATGAAAGACTTGGGAAAAATGAAATACTTCTTGGGAATTGAAATTGCTCACTCTAACAAAGGATTATTTATATGTCAAAGGAAATATACTCTTGATTTATTGAAAGAAACAGGAAAGTTGGGATCTAAGCCAGCTGGAACACCGATTGACTATACAAGCAAAACAAACGTGGAAGGTGAGCCATTCAAAGATGTGGGGAGATTTCAAAGACTTGTTGGGCGACTTATTTATTTGACTATTACAAGGCCAGACATATGTTATGCTGTCAGTTATGTTAGTCAGTACATGCATGCACCTAAAGTAGAACATATGGCTATTGTGGATCGAGTTCTTCGATACCTAAAAGGATCACCTGGAAAAGGAGTGTGGATGAAGAACAATGGCCATCATGAGATTAGAGCATACACGGATTCGGACTGGGCAGGCGATCTTCTTGATAGAAAATCAACTACGGGGTATTGCACGTTTGTTGGTGGGAATCTTGTCACTTGGAAAAGTAAGAAGCAAAACGTTGTAGCTCGTTCAAGTGCCGAAGCGGAGTATAGAGCCATGGCATCAACAACCAGTGAAGTAATTTGGCTTCAACATCTTTTACAAGATTTGGGTCTACAAACAAAGACTCCGGTAAAATTATTTTGTGACAATCAAGCTGCAATGCATATTGCAACAAACCCAGTATTTCATGAAAGAACCAAGCACATCGAAGTGGATTGTCACTTTGTACGGGAAAAAGTTCAAGCAAAAGTAATTGAAGCTCTACACATCCAAAGTGATAATCAACTAGCCGACATTTTTACAAAAGCTGTTACAGGAGTCAAACTTAATAAGATGTTGGACAAGTTGGGCTCTATCGACATTTTCGCCCCAACTTGAGGGGGAGTATGAAACATATCAAATCTGCAAATATGTCAAACTAGGAAGATTGATCTTATGTCCATAAAGGGATCACACAATCCCTTAATCATGCAAGATACTCAATCTCTGATTGATTCTCCTCTTTGTAATCTCAACTATAAATTATGTTAATCATTGTAATGTCTCTATGACAAAAGACTTTATCAATATTATCATTAAGCTTTCAATTATCTTCTTTTACATTATGTTGCCCATAGTTTTCACAAAACCAAACAGTGATTATTTGAGAAATTTGGATAAAACTGGAGAGTGTGTATCTAAATTCAAGATACATTTACAAATTTTATTTGAGGGAAAAAAATGGAACTTTGATAGTAAAACAAACCCATCATATCAAAGAATACATCACTTAAAAACATCACTTATTTTTGCATTGCCAATCAACTACAAGTCCTCTTCTAAAAGCTTTCAGTATCAAAGTCTTTCAAAACATGACTTCTGGGATTTATACACTTTTTCATTCTCCCGAGTTAGTTAGATTGATACGTTACTTCTAACCGCACTCTCTTACTGTTTGAAAAAGATCAAAACTTACCTAGCTAGTAACAAACATTTATTTATTAACATAATTAATTTCCAAAGAAAATCACTTTTATTATTATATCTAGATTGAATTTTCATGAGTTGTCTTTTCAGTAAACAAAATTTTATTTTAGCAGTTACAACAGAGCCAACTTATGTACTCCTATGTATTAAGACTATGAACACTAAAAGATCAATTAGAAATTGTAAACTACTGTAGAAGAATTAAAGGATATATAATAAGCAACAAAAACGCGAAAATTAGTACACGCAGGCTTAACGACAGTTCAGGTTCAGGATGCCCAAAATTAAAATTAATACTCCTAAATAATCAAATTAAGAAAACAAATGCCACATCCATCTCTTAAATAAACAAGTCCAAAAAAAAAAAAACATTATCACTCGTACCTGTAGTTCCCCAGCTGCTTATACATACAGAGATTGTTTATGGAAAGATGTCTACTCTTCCAAGTTATATAGGAAATTCTATTCTATCCATTTTTGCTGAGAATGTTTATAGAAGATAGTTTACTTTTTTCCTATATATAAAGAGAATGTTTATCATACGCATGCTATTTGTAATCTTTTCATTTACGTAGGAGTTTATTTATGTAATTTATTATAAATATACGAGGGATAAATGATAATTACATTTACATTTCTATCCATATCTCTACGAAAAGCATGAAGATTCTTAATTTTTTTGCGTGGATTAAAATGTCTTTATTTAAATTGTAAAGTGATATTAATTCAATGATAAATATGTAAAGATTTATAAATTTTTATATCAATTTTTGTAATTTTAATCTTCTTCACTTATAGATAAAAAAAAGAACCACTAAAAGATATTATTATATATAACATCTATAAATATATATAAAATTATTATATTTTAGCATCAATAATAGTTGGAGTAAGAAAATGTTAATTTAAAGATGTAGTACATCCATATGTCATAAACACTCTAAATATAAAACTCAAAATGAAATTTTCTTAATTATCATTATGTTAAAAAGAAAATTTAGATTAAATCAGATCTTACTATGAAAGAATAAAAAATACTTATGACTTAACTAATTACGTAATTTTACTTTGACTAGAATAGAAAAATATAAAGAATATTCAATAATATCAAGACATATATAACATCGAAATTTTATGGAATATGATTTACTTTGGCATGCATCGACTATCATTTCCTTCGAAAAATATTCGAGTTATGATCAATTACTTTGGCATGCATCGACTATTATTTCCTTCGAAAAAATTTCAACTTATGATCTTTTCGTGAAAAACAGTTGAAATTGGTGATAAATGGTGAAATCGATGAAAATTCGGGTGAAATCGATAAAAAAAAGTTCCACTGAAATCGATAATTTCATGTGAAATTGATGAAAATTTGGGTGAAATACGTGAAAAATGATGAAAGTGATGAATGAAACAACATATAAAGCTAGTGAAATCGGTGAAAAATTAATAAAGTATGTAAAAACGTGTCAAATCAATTAAAAATCAGGTGAAATTGGTGAAACGAACATGTGAAATCAGTGAAAAAATGTGCAAAATAGGTGAAAACGGGTTAATATGATAAAAAAAAATTTGAAAGCGGGTTAATATGATAAAAACATGTGAAATCAGTAAAAAAAAAGTTTAACGAACAAAAGAAGGTGAAACTGGTAGAAAAATGGTTTAAAACGGAAAAAAGGACAAAATCGTTAAAAATAGTGCAAATAATTTATAACTGATTAAAAAAAAAGGTAAAATCGTTATATAATATTAATGGTAAAATAAAATAAAATTGGCTAAAAAAGGTTAAACCGATGAATAATGAATTAAATAGGTAAAAACGGGTTAATTTGCTCTATTTTATGACATAATCAAATTAATTTTATTCTAATTTACAAAAAATACCAATGAAATTAACTAGACACGTACAACGTACGTGCACTTTCCTAGTTTCCTAAAGTTTGTAGAAACTACATAATTCTAATCTGAAATTTTAATAAATTAATTTTCTTTTATATTCTAATTACACATAAATCCCCTGTAAATTAATATTATAAATAAAATGTTCAGTATATTATATCCTTTGAAAGAAGCAAATCAATCAAATTTGAAAGTTAAATAAATTGGGATGCTTCAACTATTAAAATCTGGTAAAACTTTTTTTTTTTTTTAGGGAAACAAAACTTTCATTGAAACTAGGATTCAGCGTTTACAATATTCAAAATTGAAATAGGTAGAACAATTGAAGAGTAAGAATCCTTAAAAGAAAGTCGCGCCATTTCATGAGCCGCCTGATTACCATTTCGACCAATATGCCTTGCCTGAAAGAATCCAAAATCACGGATGAGAGATTGTATATCTGAGATGATGTTTCCGTACTCCGCACATGAAGCCGAATCTTCATTGATAGCTGCTATGATCACACTCGAGTCCCCTTCCAAGATGATATTGTTCCATTGTTGAGCACGAGCGTACTCAATTGCGAACAAAGCCGCTTTTGCTTCTGCTGATGTCGGGTCTAGTGGTTGTTTTATACAAATCGAGCCCCATCCAACACATGCCCCTAAAGAATTTCTGGCTATCAAACCCAGGCCACAAACTCCATCTGAATTGTTTATAGACGCATCAAAGTTGATTTTTAAGGTGTTAAGTCCTGGGGGTTGCCACCTAACTGTACCCCTGCTGTTAGAGATACTCGGACTCAAGACCATTGCATTAGCTTGCTTCAACTCCGACCAATACCTCCGTGCGAAATAAATTACTTCCATTGCATTTGGTTCAATCCCTTCAAAGAAAAGTTTATTCCTTGAATGCCAAATAGCCCAACACAAGAGAATACAAAATTCAAGACTTTTATTGTCAGTCTTGGCCCTAAAGCTTCGTATCCACTCCATGAAATCAGACCCCAAATAACCATACGATGACCAAGGAATATCGCTAAGTGCCCATACCTGTCTCGCAAATGCGCATCGAATGAAACTATGGTGGATTTCTTCCACACTTTCTCGGCAAAGAACACATTTGTCTTCCAAAGTAACCTTACGCTGCACCAAATTCTTACGTGTTGGAAGCAAATCTTTACACGCACGCCACATGAATATTTTGACTTTGCTTGGAAGTTTCAATGCCCACAACCACTTCCAATCGCCAGACGAGGAGGCTGTAGTACTGCTTTCGGGAATATTCTGCTGAGCTTTCGATAACTTTATTACAAGATGGTACGCACTCCGTACTGAGAACAATCTATTCTTATTGTAATGCCAAATACGTTTGTCCAGATTATTAAGGCTACCAAGGGGAATAGAAAGAATGCACTTGTAGTCACTTTCATTAAACATTTCCTTCAGCAGAGCTTCATTCCATGTACCCAAATCCGCAGCAATGAGATCCCGAACTCTCATACATGATGGGTATGTCCCTTGTGGGGTAATAGGCTGAAAAGTGGTCTCCCGAGGAAGCCATTTATCTCGCCATACTAACACCGATTCTCCATTTCCAATCCGCCATCTAAGACCAGCTTCAAGTACTCGTTTAGATCCAAAAATACATCTCCATGTGTATGATGGATTAGATCCGAGAGAACTGCCCAAAACATCCGAACTGGGATAATAACGAGCTTTGAGGATTCTTGCTAGTAGACTGTCCGGTTTCTCCAATAAGCGCCAAAGTTGCTTTGCAAGGAGTGCCATATTGAAAGCATCAAGATCGCGAAATCCAAGTCCTCCAAATTGTTTGCTTTCGCATAAATCCTTCCACTTGGCCCAGTGAATCCCTCTTCCATTAGTACCTTCCCACCAGAATTTTGCCATAATGCTTTCAATCTCACTAATAAAATACCCGGGGAGTTTAAAACAACTCATGGCATAAGAGGGGATAGCCTGTAAAACCGCTTTAATAAGAATCTCTTTTCCCCCCTTTGATAGCCACTTTTCTTTCCAACCTTGAAGTCTAAAGCAAACTTTATCCCGAATATTTGAAAATACCTCCTTCTTTGATTTCCCGATAACCGAAGGGAGACCAAGATATTTTCCATGTTTTTCTACTATTTCCATTGGCAAGAATGATGTAACTGCCTCAATTGAATCTTCAGAAGAAGTTTTGCTAAAAACGATACTTGATTTCTGATAATTAACCATTTGACCAGACGCTTTTTCATAAGTATGAAGGATATCTCTAATACACTTCGCCGAGTGACCATTCGCATTACAAAAGATCAAAGTATCATCTGCAAACATCAAGTGTGACACTGGAGGAGCACCAGTACAAACCGATAAACCAGCTAGATTACCACGACTTTCTTCCCTTTTAAAAAGAGCACTCAAAGCCTCAGCACAGAAAAGAAATAAATATGGTGATAATGGGTCACCCTGTCGAAGTCCCCTTTCTGGAATAAGATGGCCAAAATTTCCCCCATTCAACACAAAAGAGTAAGAGACTGTCGTTACAAACCTCATAATTAGATTCACAACTCTACTATCTAGACCGAGTCTAAGCATAACACTACGTAAAAAAAGCCACTCAATCCGATCGTAGGCCTTACTCATGTCGAGTTTGATTGCCATGTGTTCGGCCGAACTTCGTTTTATATAGTGTGTCACCTCATATGCGATAAGAATATTATCCGAGATAAGCCTCGCAGGAACGAAAGCCGACTGAGAATCAGATATGATCAAATCCATGAACGGTTTCAACCGATTAACAATACATTTGGAAGCTAGCTTATATACCACATTACTCAAACTAATCGGCCTGAATTGCGCCATTGTTTCCGGATTAGAGCATTTAGGAATGAGAACGATATGCGTAAAATTACATGCCGTAGGGATTTCACCCTGATTTAGCATACGAAGAACCCACCGAGTGACGTCCCGCCCTACGATCCTCCAAAATCTCTGAAAGAACACTACCGGAAAGCCATCAGGCCCCGGAGCCTTGAGAGGGTGCATACTGTCGAGTGCCTTTTTTACTTCAGAAGGAGTGTAATCCGCCAGCATGGCCTCGTTTATATCTCTACTTATCTTAGGTTCAATCGCTCCCATCACCTCAGCCAGTTCTTCGGACGTAGGGTTAGTCGAAGAAAAAATATCTCGGAAATAGTCAGCAACTATTCCTTCTAACTCAACTGTCTTCTCGCACCAGTCCCCCGAAGAGTTTCGAAGACCCAATATGGTATTCTATTATCTGGTAAAACTAATGTTGAAGAAAAGTAGGCCTACTTGTTTGGCGTTTCCCAAAAAATTTTCGTGTTTGGGAAATGTCAAACAAACATATTTTCTATTATCTTAAATAAGTTTTTCATCTCTCAATTTTCGCAAACTACTTTCTCAAAACCCAAACAAACAACAATTTTCTTATCTCTAAACAAAATCTATACAAACTCTACACTATTTGACATAAAGTAACTTATCTCTTACACAATTTATTTCTTATCTCTAAACAAAATCTATACAAACTCTACACTATTTGATATAAAGTAACTTATCTCTTACACAATTTATCTCACAACAAACATGATTTGACATAAAGTCTTACATATCTTACACCTACAACCTAATTCTTCCAAAAAAAACTACATCTACTTTATTTCTCAAACCACTCTCCCAAAACCCAAACAAACAACATTACGTAAATCGAGATTATTTCACAAACCTCCACTACTCTTACAAACTACTTTCCTAAACATCAAACAAACAAACCCGTAGAGACTAAATATTATTATTGTTATTATTATTATTATTATTATTATTATTATTTTAGTTATGTAATCATGTGTCTAACACAGATTTGTTAAGAATCAGATCCTATATTAGTTACATAATTTAAATTTTATCCCTACCTCTCACCAACCAAACAGCCCCTAACAGTACTTCACACAAAGAGCGTGATCTGCAGTTTGAAGTTTGAACATTCATTTGAACTTTTTCAACTTTAGGCAATGGTAATTGTGTGGGTACTTTCAGGTTTCAACCAAGTGATCAGGAATAAGGATCGTCCCGTAGACTACATCTTACTTGATTTAATTTTGCAAGATAAAAAATTAATAAAATACATTTTCAGTAAATTTAAAATACGGGATCCCCACTATATTCTTTTAGCTAGCTATACTGTTTTGCGCGCGTATTGATTTTTATTAATCTCCTTCATAACCCTGATTTTGAAATTATATAATACGAATACTAATTTAATACTTCTAGTATAATTTAATTATAGCATTTTTTGTCATAATAAATAACTAGGTAGCTCCAAAAAAAAAAAAAAAAAGACCTAATCTTATAAACATAATCCAGCGCACAATCCATTTATTTATGAATTACTACGGATTGATTGATTAGTGGTTTTCTATCTCTAATATATACTCCTAGTTGCTATCAAACTGTAACTATATATATAATTTAATATAATATTTTTTAATTAATTATTACTTAGTAAAATAATTTAATAATAAATCTTTTTTAATTTCATGTTTTTCTAGGTCAGTTTCTCTTTAGTTCAATTATTGTGTTTATGTTAATAGTTTGTTGTTCATAGTAATAATCCTCCATTAATTTAGCAATTTTATAATTGCTTAAAAGTTCAATATGATTTGGTATAAGTTATAACCCTTTTTAGTTCTTATCTATGATAAAGTGATGAAACAAGATTTATTCATATTAATCTTCCTGTATCTTTATAAAACTTAATGTAATACACTTTTCAAATGGAAGGTAGTCTAGCGCTTTCGCTTTCTGTCACAAAAATAAAGTGTTTGTACGTAAAATAATTTTCATTTTTGCCAGGTTAATAATGGCCCAACAAGAGATAGATAACCCGACAACACGACAACAACTAGATCATTGTTAAGGACAACAATGCCATAATGATGAGTAGGTCCAACAAGATCAATATGTTATTGGCCTAATTGACTAATGAGGCCCAAAATTAGCCCAAATGCAACACATTTACTTAATTAAATTAATAGAGAGACTAATTTAACTAAGTCCAATTTAGTTACAACAAAATGGCCACATAATTAGTTGATTCTAGAGGAAAATATATAGGAGATAATCATAACCAGCTCCTAAAATATCTTAGAAAAAGTTAGCACAACATGCTAGAAATAACTCATGTGTGAACACAACAATTTCCAAAGGATCAACTGCCATGAAGTGAGAAAAAATTAGCACAACATGCTAGAAATAACTCATGTTTGAACACAATAATTTCCAAAGGATCAACTGCCATGAAGGGGACCTGGGTAAAGAAAGAAAGTAGTGCTGAAGTTGATTGAAGAACATGCCTAAAAAAGGGGGAGTGGACATTCATAAAGAAAATAGGACTATAAATACAAGGTGGATGATCATTACACACACAATCAATCTCAAACAAACTCAGTTTCTCTACGAAAGGCACAATACCTCTTTGAAGACGGCAACGCCGCACATCAGGCCAGCTGTAAGCTGCAACTTCTCATGTGAATGTCCACGTACTTACATGATTTCGTTCGTCATCTGCCTGATGAATAAATGGTTTGGTAACAATCTACCTGACAACAATCTGATAAGTAGCCATCTGCTCAACGGATGCCCTTCCCAATAGTCATATGTTGGTTAGGAGCTCGATTGCTAACCATCATCAAGGTTGGGCGAGTCATTCGATGGTAGCCATTTGCCATCAATGTCACTTTCATGTTCATACTTCTGATTGTCTCGATCATATGGGATTGATACTCCTGATGACTGTTTGTGTATCTCATATCAGCTCGTATGGCAGTATGATGCCAATCAAGGAGTCCATCTTCACAGTTAAAATGTCTATCAACTCTTATGGCATGTCGATGCCAACAAAGGAGTTTAATTATGTTTAAGGAGTCTACATACTGAAATGTACTATTTTATTTTTTGTAAATCGAGAGTATAGAATAGGCTAGATTTCATGTATTTCAACAAATTATATTTTTAAACATTATATTTATGCATCGGAGTATTTATGCCTACATCTCTGATTTCATTTGTAAGTATATTATATCAAGTGATTTTGATTTGTTTGCATTGTCAAAGATTGTTTATGGATATATCGATAATCTATTAGTTCAGATTGTAAATTAGATTAACGTGTTTTGAATCGTTCGATAATCAACTCGATAACTGATAGTTCTAAATCTTCTGATATATTTAGTAAAGTCATTTATTGGCTATAAAGTTTGGCATATAACTGAAAGACTGTCATAAATTGTTAAGTCATGCGGTCAAGCAGACATTGAAATGAATCAAGGTTATAGTTTGCCTACTCCGCCATAAACAATTGATTAGAAGCCAAATCTTATCAGGATATTGAATTGTATTTCATATATAAAATATTTTATGTCCATTTTGTCCCGTTATATCTGCACGTATAGATATTGACATGCCCCATATTCATTTTATTTCAGAACGAGTCAATTACATATTGGGTCAAACCAAACACAAAAATGCAAACACAAAGAGCAAATCACCCCAGCACTTGACCTGGATATCTATGTCCGGGTATTTTGCATATGGGATAGTACTAATTTGATATTGGTCTATAAGTATTTATTTACTTTCTTCGTTTTATTCACAATATAAAGAAAAGAAGTTTTTAGAGACAAAATATATGATTAAACTTTTACGAGTGTTTGATTCTATTGGAATGAGATTTGTGGGATTATTTTATAAAATTCACACAGACATTGTATTCTAAAATAAGTTTGATAATTCAAGAAGTTTATCTAGTTTAGCTCATGTTCAACTTTTCTAACTAATTTTAATATTTATATATTAAATTATACATAAAAATATATTATGAACAAATTATTAGCTTATCTATTCTTAAGTGATGGTCAAGTATTACTAATGTTACTTATCTAAATAAAAATATTTTGTAAATATAAAATAAAAATTCTCTTTGGTGATCTCCCCTTAGGTTATTTGTTAAGGATTTATTATTTTTTGATTTGTGATAAGAATGAATAACATAGGCAAAGAAACATCACAATTTTAATATTTCAAGAATTATACATACATACATATATATATATATATATAAGAAAAAAAAACACAAGGAAACTATGTCTAAAACCTTGTGTGCATTGGCGGATCTACCTTGGACTAGGTAGAATTCATATTTAATAAGTATTGGTTAAAAATAGGAACAAAATTCTTCATCCTATCAAAATGTTTTTTTGGGACAGTTTCTCCGATCCAATCAAGAATATTTGACCCAACAATCACTTTTTATTTATTCAAATGAAGTTTCTAAAATAAAATGGATCAATCTTTTTTTGCACAAAAATGGATCAAATTTGATTTAAAATTGATTCATATATTTTTAGTCGATTCAGACTAAGATGTTGCGAAATCTTAAAATTTCTAATATTAACAACATTCATTAACTAGTTGATGTATTCAACATTAAATAAAAGTTTGGAACACTGAAATCTCAAATATAAAAAATCACCACCACCACCATGTAAAGATTGTACACCATACTAATTGTCCAATCCATAAGGAAGATACTTCAAAATCTCATTAGGAATTTGATACGAGTAATGCATTAAATTAAAAAAAAAATGAAAGCAAATAATAATACAAACTATTATTATTTTTCTTACAAATATATTATTTTTTTAACTTATGTATTCACAAAAAATCATAATTTATATTTTTCTTCGCTTCATATATTTCGAATACCAAATCTTTTAATATTTGGAAATTCCGGTTTATATAAGTCCAAATCCATGTTCTAACCAAACAAAACCCTACCATATACATATAGTAATTTAATATGACGCACGTGAGGCGTACGCACAGAAAGCAGAGAATCTTTCCTCTTCATCATAGTAATAATCATCACGGTCCACCCCTCTATGAAACTTTCGACATTTCCCATGCTCCCCTCCTCCTTTGTTTTCTCCGCCCCTTCTCTTTATTTCTTCCAAAATCTTCACAAAAATCTCCGCACCTCTTTACCCGGACGACACCGTTTCATATAATCCACGGCGGAGCAAGACCAATTCAATCAATAATCACTTCAACTCATGGCGTCGCATTCACTGAATCTCTTCATTTCCACCTCCCACTCCCACAAACCCCTTATTTCTCACCCCTCTCCCCATTCCCTCACCTCCATTTCCAGAATTTCTAGAATTTCACTTTCCAGAAGCCCTAACAAAGCCTCTTTCGTCACCCGAGCTTCGGATAACGGCTCTGGCGGGGTTTTATCCTCTGCGGTGCAGGATCACGCTCATTACCCTGTGGTTGCGTCCGATTCGAGCTCGATTGAGGTTGATTCGGTGACGGAGGTGGAATTGAAGGAGAATGGGTTTCGGAGCACACGGCGGACAAAGCTGATTTGCACGATTGGACCTGCTACTTGTGAGGCGGGGCAATTGGAGGCGCTGGCGGCTGGGGGAATGAATGTGGCTAGGATTAATATGTGCCACGGGACGCGGGAGTGGCATCGGGAGGTGATTCAGCGAGTGAGGAGGTTGAATGAGCAGAAAGGTTATGCCGTGGCGATTATGATGGATACTGAAGGAAGCGAGATTCACATGGGCGATCTTGGCGGCGCTTCCTCGGCGAAAGCGGAGGTATTGATACTATCTCGATGTTTATTTCTCTGTGTTTTTCGTGGTTTAATTGACTTTTATTTGAATTTAAAAGCTTATATTAAAGGAATGAACTTGGATGTGGAGATTTAATTAATGAAAGAATGGAGTTGTGAAATATGGGTTTCTGTGAGGCGGAAGTATAAGGGAACGCCTGTGGTTCTGCTTTGGATTATAAGAGAGTAGTTCTTAATGTCACTTGTATTGCATTGAAATAGGAAAATAGATTTAGTTGATAATTCATACTCGCAGATTGGATATTTAACTAATTAAATTAATGAATAATCCAATGCAACGTTAACCAACAATGATGCATTCTATTCTGGATGGTGATAGTATTTAATTCAATCCACTTTGATGTGAGTTTACAAATTTTGTAGTGAAGTAGAAACTTTCTTTTGAAAGATGGGAACAATACTTATAAGAGTAACTCCAATGTATGGTTTTCCGGATAGCCAAAAGCCAGAATTTGGCTATTTTGGCAATCTAACCGAAAGAGAGTGCTCCAATGATGAGCTAAACGTTGGCTTTTGATTGCAGATCGCTTAAATTTTGTCTATAAATTGACAGAGCTCAGTGAAAGCAATGAATACCAGTTGCAATGGTGACCTAACAGTAATAAATATTTAAGGTCTAAACAGAAAATTAAATTTTAAAACAGATAATTATATCAAATAGTTTCATTGAAAGGAAATCAGGAAAGTAAAAACTCTACCTTGAAATGGGAAAGAAAGAAGGTAGTTGTAGAGGTTCTGAAGGAGGTGCTGTCGCCGCCAGTGGTTTCTGTCTCTCTGTCTTCGTCATCATTCTCTGTTTCTTTGTCTCTCTGTATTTGCCTTTGGATTTGATGGGGGGAGGAGATGCATGAAGCATCTCTCCTTTGGAGAAGCCAGAGCTTTTTGTGGGAGGAGCCCTGAAATCCGCGGAAGACGACTAGGGAGAGCATCTCTCTTGTCGCTGGAGAACCTCTGAAATCAATGGGAGATTATCTCCTCCGCATACTTCTCCACGGGAAAAAAAAGGCTCTGGAAATATCTAGAGACTGAATATAAAATCCATCTATTAGATTAACCTCAAAACATGTTTATTTTTTTTATTTTATTTGTTTTAAAAAGATGCACTCAATTAATTTAATCTGAAAAACTGAGTTGCGGTTAAATGCTGAGTTCCGAGGTTATATGCATTCTTTTATTATAAAAATGATACATTAGTATGTTTATGATTCAATTAATACTTTTATTTATGTGCCAAATGGTATTAAAAGAATAAAGGTACTGCTCAATCATGATGCTCTACTGAGATGATGAATATGTAAGAAAAGCTTTTTTCGACAGTTATCCTAACGAAGCAGTAGATCAATCAAATATCCTGGTGTAAATCGAACAAAAGAAAAAAGAGCGCACAATTTTGTTTTCAAGCCGATAATAGCTTCCCCTTTGCATTTGCATACCTCAATGACGTTGGATCCAATCGTCGGTAACCTACAGAAACAAGATGCATTTTAGGCGATAGTGCATTCTTATTTTCACTAGAAAACACATACCAATGCACCAAAAATATTCTTGAACCTTTGGGCCATAATCAACAAAGATTTTAGCATGTTCGGTGGATGTTATACCTATGTCCAACAGGTGCAACATAATAGCTTGACCGAGCATGATAGGCTATAATCCTAAACTATTTAGATTTTAATTTATGGTATAATAATTATTACATTTTACTGATTTCCGCAAAGATCTTATGTAAATTTGAAAAATATAATTATTATGCCATAAAATGAATATATAAAATTATGTTAGTACTAAACCTTATCATGTTCGGTCGAGCCTCTCTGTTGCAATTGCTGAACTTGGTTATAACATCCAACAAACATGCTAACAACTTTGTTGATTACGGTCTAACGGTTCCAAACAGATGTTTGAAAGTGTTATGAGTTTTCTCCACGGAATGAGAATACAATCTTGCCCAAAATGGATCTTATTTTTGTTGGTTACCAACGATTGGATCTCGTGTTGAGGTATGCAGATTTGAGGAGCTTCTAGTCAATTGATTTTTTCTTTTGTGCGTTTTGATTTTCTTTTGTTCGATTTCCACAAGGACATTTGATTGCTCCACTCCTTCGTTAGGAGATCGAAAAAAGTTTGTTTCACAAATTCATGACCACTGTTGAGCATGTTTGAGAAGCACCTTGGCTATAATCTTCTTGATTAATCTGCAAATAAGTACAAGTATTAAATAAATTATAGATACAATAATATATAATTTTATATAAAAAAGATAATGCATTCATTCTCAAATCACTTGTATAGGTTAAATGAATAGTTATAACCTCAAAAACGTTTATTGTGTCTATACTCTACATTATTATGTATTTTCAATTAAAGTGCAAATTACTTCTAGTCAATTGATTTTTTCTTTTGTGCGTTTTGATTTTCTTTTGTTCGATTTCCATAAGGACATTTGATTGCTTCACTCCTTCGTTAGGAGATCGAAAAAAGTTTGTTACACAAATTCATCACCACTGTTGAGCATGTTTGAGAAGCACCTTGGCTATAATCTTCTTGATTAATCTGCAAATAAGTACAAGTATTAAATAAATTATAGATACAATAATATATAATTTTATATAAAAAAGATAATGCATTCATTCTCAAATCACTTGTATAGGTTAAATGAATAGTTATAACCTCAAAAACGTTTATTGTGTCTATACTCTACATTATTATGTATCAATTAAAGTGCAAATTACTTCATAACATGTGCTATAACATAATAGTGAGCAAACAACAATGCGTATAAATCAGATTAAAAAATATTTGAAAGTTGATTTGAAAATTACAAGTTATAGTGCCGAGAAAGGAACGTTGGGACAATACCCACTCTCTCAGTTTTATTATGATATTTTCATATTGAGTTTGGGATTTGGATGTATATTCGTTTTGTCATGTATACGAGCAACAAACAATTCTTTTGAAAAGATAAGATAGGGAGTGTGGATCTTGTCCCTTCGTTCCTTTGTTAATACTATAAACTGTCCACATAAATGACAAATTACCATTTTATTTGGCCAAAAAGATAATTCTGCTTTGAGAGCTTATTTCATCCATACAACTCAAGAGCTTATCATAAATGACATATTTATTTAGAAGGTCATAAGCTCCTAAAGTCGTAAGATCTATTTAAAACCTCCTACTGTGACTTAAGTGATGAATAGCATATTTCAGTATTGGAGAAAAAACTTCTTCATAGTTTCTGATCTTGTTCTCCTACACAGGATGGTGAAATATGGACTTTCAGTGTTCGAGCTTTTGATTCGGCTCTACCCGAGCACACTATTAATGTGAACTATGCGGGCTTTGCTGAAGGTAAAAAACATCCACTTTCAAAACATTGTGTTTGCACTTCTTTTGTGATGGTTGAAAGGATATGTGATGCTAATGAAGCTTTTTGATCCCATGACAGATGTAAGAGTAGGTGATGAACTTCTAGTAGATGGTGGAATGGTGAGGTTTGAGGTAATAGAGAAAATAGGCCCTGACGTCAAATGTCGCTGTACAGATCCTGGCCTTCTATTACCTCGAGCTAATCTTACCTTCTGGCGTGATGGTAGCTTAGTAAGGGAACGTAATGCAATGCTCCCCACAATATCATCAAAGGTTAGTGTTCATCATTCATCTTTACTACTTTCAAAAGTAGTTTTCTTTATATCAAGGTTATTGTTCACTCAGGCAATGTTTCCTCTTCTTAAGCCTTGTTCTAAGAAATTTTTTACCCAATTTTCCTTTTCAATTGGTATTATATCCGTAGTTCGCCAAACTTGTACTGCAACAGCTTAAATAGTGGGGTAGTTTCAGTTGCTAATTACTACTTCAGCATAGACAGTAGAAGTTTTTGTTGTGAAACTGTTTTGCCAGTATCTATATTACTTTTTTGTTTTTGTTTATTCCTACTCATGCTATGCATGCTTGCCATGTAAATTTTTTGGGTTTGTCAATACAACCATTGAATGAGTTTTGGTATTGCTTTTAGGATAATCATTTCAACAAATTAGGTAAGTAGAAGAGCAAAAGTAGTTGACTTGAGTGCCTGTACCTCAAGTCTCGCCTGGTGATGAAGCGTGACTTGTAGTACTCACCAATGTTTGAGAAGCATACTGAGTCTAGGTGCCTCACTAAAATAGAATGTCAAGAACTTTTAAGAATTCATCATTTAACCATAACTGGTCAGACGTTGTCTACGTATCCATGATTTTTGGTGTAGGTTTATTTCTTAGTTGGCGGAATAATTTAGGAACAGGTATCTTTGGACACCTCAATTTTGGATATTTCTTAATTTTGGTTAATCTGATAATCGGGATTCTATTATCTTAAGGTGACACTTTTGTATATCTAAGAAACTGAAAATTCAACACATTCCACGTATAAATCATTACCCTTTTATGTCTCCAGTTGGACGTCACAAAATAAAAACTCTCTTATCTTTTTTCAATTATTTGTTAAATGTTGCACTAAACCCTAAACTCCGCACTATGTTTATCAACCTTCTTAAAATTTCAGGCTATACAAAATTGCAAGCAAATGTCAACAACAGTGACATGGCAATGAATGTTTATTTCTTCATGTTCTAGAATTTGGTTTTGACCAAGACTATTATAGGACCTTGATTTTGGGTTATCATGATATTGTCTATGATAGGACATGATTGACGACAACTTTTTAGTTACAGAGGCTTAGATGCTGCCAGCTGCAAACTTAATCGAAAGTTTAGATTCCTAAGTTGTACTCGAGGGCTTGGAACTGAATTTAGATAAGATCTCATTAATTAAAATCAATTTCAAATTCTTGGATGGAATACCACCTTAACTGGTTTCTCAATCATGGGCTTAAGGCATCAATAAAGGAACTCTATGAATCTGTCCCTTGTCCCTTACTGTACAAGCCCTTTGGCACCTCAGCATGATAAAAGAGATGTTTTGAACCTCAATAAGTGCCTCGACTGACTTTTGACATATTGTTATGTGAATCATGCAATGGTTTGCTACTGATAATCAAATAATAGCCATGCATGATTTGTCAAAGAAACAAATTGTATGTTACTAGGAGGGAAGGAGACTCTTTGGTGATACAGTGATATCGAACAAGTTCTTGAAAACATGCAGTCATGTGAACTTGGATTATATATAAAATGAAATGAAGGGACAAAGTTGTTCTGCCTTCTTAAGGAAGCAAAGCTGGACATGGACTAGTTTGATTCTTTTTGACAAACTGAGTCCAGCCGTCCAGAACTCAACCATGTAGGCTAAACAGTGTCCTTTGCTTTCACCTATAACCGTCATGGCATTCCTCTTAACAGGTAAATGTCGATTAAACCCCCTAAAGGATTGTTCTTCCGGGTAATTAGCAGTGAGCTTTAAAGTATGGGGATACTGTTCATTGTATCAGTATTAGATGTTGTTCAAAAATGAATTTGGTAAATGTTCATTAAATGGCACACGAAACATTAGTTAAGGTGAGTTAAGCCCACCATGTATTAGGAGATTTAGAGTAAATGGTTGTTTGCTTATGAGGCTAAACAAGGCCAAGCTTTGGTATAGAAATTGATACTGGTGTATGCATTATCTGCTAGTAATAGCTTGATAATGTTGTCGCTGTTGCTTGTTCAAACTTGTTAACAATAATGCACATTGTGGTTTGTTTGTTGAGATTACTTTGTGCGCATGTTTTTGTTTGTTCAATTTGTCTCACACTCAATCATCATTCTCAGGATTGGTTGGACATTGATTTCGGGCTTTCTGAGGGTGTTGACTTTATTGCTATATCGTTTGTCAAATCTGCAGAAGTCATAAAAAATCTTAGGAGCTATATTAAGGCACGGGCTCGTGATAGGTGAGTTACATCTTACAAAATTTTCAAGTGATTAATATTTATTGCTTAGTTGAAGCCAGGGTAGCTCCCCGTACTCCCCTGTACAAATTCTTTGTATGGGTTTTTATCTGCTCGTAGCACCCATCCTCCCCGGAATAAATCTTTTACCTACACATCTCATTGCATCATGAAAGAACCTCCAATTTATTACTTGTTAGTTTGAAGTATGCCCTAAAATTTATGTCTTTACAAAGTCGGTGCAGTTGCATGTTTTTCAACGGCATAAGATCGTCTAACACCCCTTAAGCTATTATCTACGACGTTTTTCTTTATATGCACTGGAATTTTCTTAATTATAACTAATTGAAAGTGATCTGGTGTTACAGTGACATTTCTGTGATTGCAAAAATAGAAAGTATCGATTCATTGAGGAACTTAGAGGAAATCGTTCAAGCAGCAGATGGAGCTATGGTTGCTAGAGGAGACTTAGGTGCGCAAATCCCTTTGGAACAAGTCCCTGCAGAACAGGAAAGAATAATCCAAGTCTGCAGGCAATTAAATAAGCCTGTTATTGTTGCCAGTCAGTTGCTTGAATCTATGATAGAATACCCCACACCTACAAGAGCTGAAGTAGCTGATGTTTCTGAAGCCGTGCGTCAACGAGCAGATGCCTTAATGCTTTCTGGTGAGTCTGCTATGGGCCAATTCCCTGATAAAGCATTGACTGTTTTGAGAAGTGTCAGCTTGAGAATTGAGAAATGGTGGAGAGATGAGAAGCGCCATGAGTCTACGATTCTCCCTGGAATAGCATCTTCTTTTGCTGACAGAATTTCAGAAGAAATTTGCAACTCTGCTGCTAAGATGGGTAAGAAACTATTTTCTTCAGATGTTTTATAATTAAGGATATCTATAACATTTCCTGTATCATATTTTTATGCTTAACCTATGATATATTTTAATCCTTTACGATACACGATGCTGCAAAATAAAAGGACAGGATAATGAAGAAAAATATCTTACATTCTCTCTTTTCTTGAACTAAAATATTACTTGTCTTGTTATATAGGAGTTAATGACAATTTACTCCCCTGATATATTCATAATGTTCAGTTTACCCCTTGTGATTTAAAAAAAGTGTAATTTACCTCCCTAGATTCTTATAAAGGACCCACACTGCCTCCCTAACATTTTTCAACCTTAAAAAATATGATTTGACAAATATACCCTCCTTTATATACTATACACGTAAACTTATTTTTTAAACTTAAAAAATAAATGAAGCAATTTACCCTCAAACGTTATTTTATATGGACCACTTTACCCCTCTGTATTATTTTATATGCATCAGATTACCTCCTGTGTTATTATTAATGTGACACTTTACCCCTTGTATTATTTTACATGGAGAAGGGTATTTTGTCTTTTTACGCAACACTTTTCATTCCCACATTCAATAGGGTGAGTGAGTTACACTCTTCAGTGGAAGGAGGTATATTGATCCTTTAGATATTTGTACAGGGGGTAAATTGAACATTATGCATATCAACAGGGGGTAAATGGGCATTAGCCCTGTTGTGTAGTAGTATTTCTTGTGCTCTCTTATAATAATTCTATATTCTATTCTATTAAACATTTGCTACTGAAAAAAAAAAAATTATAAACAATTTGGGGCAAGCATCTTTACTAGTTTAAAGTGCTAATTTATGATTAAATATGGCTGCAGCCAACAATTTGGAGGTGGATGCTATATTTGTTTACACAAAGTCTAGCCACATGGCATCTCTTCTCTCACGCTGCCGACCCGACTGCCCAATTTTTGCTTTTACTACTACAACATCAGTACGTAGACGCCTGAACTTGCAATGGGGCCTAATACCATTCCGTGTGAGCTTTTCCGATGATATGGAAAGCAACCTCAATAAGACTTTCTCCTTGCTCAAAGCACGGGGAATGATAAAATCAGGCGACCTGGTTATTTCTGTCTCTGATATGTTGCAATCTATTCAAGTCATGAATGTCCCGTAAAAAGTTGGTTGGTTTGGGTAAGAGCAGGCTTTGGTTCTTCAGGATCATTAATGTTATTTGAGGTTGACATAGGACAAGTCGAGTCCAGTCCCATGAACTCCCGACTTCAATGGCTGATGGTTTCACCTCTCCTTAAGGAATTATCTCACTTGTAGCAGATACATAGTGATGCAAATGTAGGCCCTAAGTTGAGTGTATTTTCTCATTTGTTTTTCTATTTTCTAGGTTCCGAAAAATGGCATTTTGTTATACTTTGACTTGGTAAATTAAAAGTTTTATTTAGTTTAAGATGTGCAATATCATTGTAATGAATAATAGCCTAATGTTTATAAGCAACTGTCAGTGTTGATAATTTCTGGGGTATTATTTTAATTTGCTCCTCTTTTGGCTTCTTCTATTTAACTGTTTTTGTGATCTCAGCAGCACTTAATAGTTTTCTTTTGATTGACCAAACTGCTTGCAGTTTGACAAATAGAAGCACCCAAAATTGAAATAATCGCCTATCTTATCAGAGGCCATTAGTCCCAATTCTAGAAGAACTAGAATTTGCCGCGGAAGTGAATTTGACAGTTTTTTTTTGACATTTTAGCTTTCATTTTCGTTAGGAAAATTATTTCATGGTTTAAACAATAAACAAGTGATTGGTCTAGTGGAAGGAATTAGTCACTACAAAATATCAAACTCATATTCGAATTTCTGTTGGGGGAAGTATTCACATTAATGTGTCCAACCCGCCTCGAAAGAAATCAAATCCTAGGGAAACCGAAAGAAAAAAAAATCAATTGGCATTTTTTTACCTTTCAAATTATTGCAAGTTCGTTATAGTTAGAGTTAGGGCATCTCCAACACCCAGATTTGTTGAAGCCTCCCTCCATCATAGTCGTCTCCAACCAAGGGCATTTTCGTTAGGAAAATTATTTGACTTTCTCATTTTTATGTTAAGTTTTTTTTTTTTTTTTTAAACACAATTTTACTTTTGTATTCTTGTTTCTTGAACGAAATAAGCAAAATGGAAAAATGAGAAGAAGACAAAAAAGGAGCAGGTGGTCGCCACATAGAGATTGGATGCACGCACCATGTGGAATGAATTGAACATTATTAATTTTACAAAATATAAATTGAACAAAACACTAAATTAAATATTATTAAGGGTGATTTACACTCAGACACCCTTATATTTGGGCGTATAACAAGAAACTCTCTGTTATTTCAAAAATTATGTGGACACCCCGTCTGGTATGACCTATTTACAAAAAATTCCTTACGGCGTTAAAACTGACGAAATTTGATGACATCATAATTCTTTTATTAATTTTTCAAATTTATCCCTGGACATATCTACGGTACATAGGAGATGTCTATATAATAATATTATACCACATGGGGTATATTTGAAAAATTACAATAACTTCAGGGGGTTACTCGTAGCCAACAATCATATTTTAAAAAATGACGGTTGGATGTTATCGTTGACCATATATTTTTTTTCACCAAATCCTATATTTTGTGAGATGTAGATGAGTTGATATCCCACCCTTAGCACACTATTTCATCATTTCACAATTTTTTGTTAAGGATGGTGTTTTTGGCCTCATGATTTTCATCACAATTTACATCAAATTATAAAATAATAATAGGTCACCATTTCACCATTTTTAGAGAATAGGATTTGGTTTGATCTCTAATGGTATTTCACCAAATGTAACACCAAATAATATATTTGATATTTACCATAATTTTTATTCATTAAATTTTCAACACAATATTATCAATTTGAAAGTGTTATTTACAATTACAGCCAAGACTTGAACGAGGGGGTAAGTTATTAAAACGAAAATTCCATTTTTGTTATTTATGAGTATTTCAATTCCGTATCATTTCTAGCTTCGTTTATTATCTTTCATTATCTTTTCATGTTGTTTAATTTACTATGTGTTTCATTAAGGAGTTTTTCGTCATGTATTTCATTTTCATGTATCATTAAGGTTTAGTAATATAAATGTAGTTTATTGTCATTTTATTAACAATGTATTAAAAGGTTTGTTGTCGTTTATTTTATTTTAATTATTAAACGTAATTAGTGTTTTTATTTGATAAAAATTAATTAATAATTATACCTTAATATATACAACTAATTAATAGCAATGTAAAACATATTTATTTTATTAACAATAATATTTTTTTTGTGTTATGGTGATTTGATGATTTATGATAGGAGGCTAAAAACATCTAAATTCGGTGGAAAAAATAGAATTTAGTGCGCCATAGAAGATGCTCTTATAATCCTCCAGTCCCTTAATTAATTTATAGGCCACCATCGAGATGGAAGCCCGTCACAAATAACTTAATTCTAGCGATCTTGAATTCCGTAAAAAATGTTTTATAATTTAATACTAGCATTTTTAGTGAATATTTTTGTATTCGTTAATTTACGGTTTTAATTTTTTTTTTATAAAATCATTACTACTAGTAGAACATGATCTAACCTAGAACCAATGCAACTCCATTTATTTTGACACGGATCCAAAAACTGTCTGGGTATAAAATTTTAATATTTTTAATTTATCTGTTAATTAAGCAGATTAATTATTAACAACGTTGGTAATATTTTTTGATACTTTGCATAATTTTTGGTACAGTTTGTGACATCCATTCTTTCAAATAATGGAAGTTTCTCATTTCCTTTGATTTTTGGTACGTGTAGATGTCACTTAAGATTTTCAAGTCCATTTTATAGTTGAAATTTAATCTCGTCACTTGCCAGAAAAATAACTCATTTTGAAATCTCACATTACATCAACATTAATTAAAACATAAACTTCAATCTCTTTAATGCCCCAACTAATGCTATTCTATAAATATCCAAACGACTACATTGTTTTCTGCTTAGATTTGGTTCTTGACTGCTACATGCTGAAAAAAAGAAAGAAAAAAAAAAAACTGATGTAATACTACAAATAAACGAATAATAACAAGTTTAAATTAAATATATTATTATACAAAATAAAACATGAGCTCCACCCTTACGAAGGATCTTATTTTCGGATGTAAATGTAGGGGTGGGCACAGGGCGGGTTTGGGACGGTTCGGACTAGAGATATGGGTATAATAAATTCCGGGATAGATAATTCTCTTTCCAAACCCGCCCCGTAATAATTCGGGTACCCGGAAGCGGGTACCCAAATTATTGCGGGACGGGATTATTGGTCCCATATTATTTTTATTCATCTATTTTTCATCCACCTAACAAAATAATATTACAATGTTACGTAATTATATGTTGTCATTTTCCTTTTGCTAAATCGTATAATGAGCCAACGATAAAATACGATCAACATTGAGTCTCAATAAGAAAAATCCAATCCAAATACTATTTATAGTTGATACCAAAATAATTTATCAAAGTCCACACTTAAATTACGCAAAAGATATAAATTTCTAAAATAACTAAAACTCTAAAATAATGACCCATAATATTGATTACTAATAAATAATGAAATATTTAAAGGTATATTAGGATAAAGTAAATAAGTTCATTTATTAGACAATGTTAATTATTTAATAAATTAATTAATTATATACTAAAGTGTATAAAATATATAATAATAATATTATATAGGCGGGTTCGGGCATTCGGGGTTGGAGAGACCAATCCCAAATCCATCCCGTATTCCCATAATAAAATATGGGTATTCAAGTTCAGGTACCCAAACCCAAAAAACACTCGTCCCGTTCAGGTATTTTAAAAACGGGACTGGTCGGTTTGGGTTACCCGAACCCAACGCCCAACCCAACATTTTAAAATACCGAATTTGAATCCAATAAATATCCGATATCCAACTCAAAAATCGGGATCCGAACAGAAAAAAAAAGTTAACTTATATTTTAACTTTAAAAGATAAAAAAAAAAAAACCTTGAATTATCTAATCCGAAAATATTTATATTTTGGAATCTCACATTACATCAACATTAATTGATTAATTAATTCACAAAACATAAACTTCAATCTCTTTAATGCCCTAGCTAATGCTATTCTATAAATATCCATACGACAACACTGTTTTCTGCATAGATTTGGTTCTTGACTGCTACATGCTGAAAAAAAGAAAAAAAAAAAGCCGATGCGACATATGCTTACACGCTTCTTAAAATAAGCTGATGTAATACTACAAATAAACGAATAATAATAAGTTTAAATTAATAAATATATTATTATACAAAATAAAACATGAGCTCCACCCTTAGGAAGGGTCTTATTTTCGGATGTACATGTTGGAAGGGGTGTGAGTCAGTTGTCAACAACCTTCTTTAATATGGAGTTTAGACGGTCATATCGATCCCAACTTTACTTCTCGAAAGGGAAACATATAAAGAAAATCGTTAAGGTATATCGGGGATGGACCCTCCGACGCTCAAGTCTGTAAAGTCCAAGGAGATAGCTCGATTAACTAGCAAGTAGATGAATAATTAATGCTTACCCGAGTCAATTGAAGGATATTTATAGGTGATTAGCGGTCTTCAAATCGAATACGGGTCGGCGTTGGATTGATCCGGTTGAGAATATGCGGATCTAATTGATTCACTGAGAAAAGAGGCAAAATATTAGTTAATTCTTAGTCATGCGTGGCGTTCGATTTGTTCCTTGGAATCCACGTCTGGAGTGCCACCTAGGCTGGCATATTTCTTGTATATCACACTGGACCCTACTCCACACCACCACTACCCGACACTGTTAGTAGGACTATGTTAGCTTCACAACATCACATTCCATAATATAAAATTACAAAAAAAAAAACTCAAAATTAATAATCAAACAAAAATTAATCCTATTTATAAAATAATCAAACATTAGTTCATCATTTTCAAATCATATCTATGAATTTTGCCAAGAAAAACTTGAAAATATTATTTTAAAATAAGTAAATTAAATTTAATTATATGACCCATAAATAATTATCAAGAAAATATAACTCCTGTTTGTAGGCATTGCAAATACTTATAAATTATGAGTTTATATTTTTATTGTAATTTTTAAAATATTTTATATTCAAATATTGATAAATGATAAATTTTTATTTGAAAAGTAATGAACTATTTTTTATATGAGTAATATAGTATAATGTACATGCTCTTTTGTAATTTTTGAAAATTGATTTGAATATTAATAGATTAAAAAAATTATTGAAAAAAAAACCTGATAACACATCTAAATCTATATACATATAAAAGTACGAGTTGGCCTAGGGAAATTTCTTCCCTTTTTTTGTGAAGACTAATATACCCCTATTTAAATTATATTGTGATATTTAATTTTATGGCAAAAAGGTAAAAAAAAAATCCTAGAAGTATAATTAGACAAGAAGTCTATCCTACATCAACCTTATAATTATCTTTTAAAGTTTTACAACTCATTAAAATATTAATGATAACAAAAAAAAAAATTATTCTATATTTCTTCAAAAATTTCTTTGAAAAGTTGTTAAAAAGTTATTACTTATAAAGCTCAAAAATATTAAGAGACCAAAAAAAAAAAAAAATTATGTCACATTCATGCTACATGAATAAAAAAAGTTACTATTTAGTTAACTAAAAGTGTATAACTGGCTTAAGCCCAAAATAGTCAAAAGATAGAAATTGTTAAAATCAACAATTCGATCAAAAATATATGATAAAAATAGTAAAATCAATAGGAAAATGGATCATATAGAAAGAAAAGCGAGTTAAACAAAAACAACGCTGAATTGATAAAAAAAAAGAATGTTAACCGGCAAAAAAATGGGTAAAATCAGAGAAAAAAAAAAAAAAAAAAAAAATTGAAGGACATCGGCTAAACACGGGATAACAAAAAATGGATCAAATCGATAAAAGAACAAACAAAAAAAATGGTGAATTGATAAAACATCAAGGTTAACCAGCAAAAAAATGGGCAAAACCGGTAAAAAAAATTGAATGACATTGGCTAAACATGGGATGACAAAAAAATGGATCAAATCGATAAAAGAAAAAAATGAGTTAATTGGGGAAAAAAAAGGTGAAATATGTGAGAAAATATGTTAAATAAGCAAAAGAATAAGTAAAATCAGACTAAAATTGGGTTAAACCGGAGAGAATGAATGAACTGATTAACAAATGTGAATATCAACTAATGAGTTAACTTGAGAATAGATGGATCGTTTAATAAACTGGATAAACCATAAAAAAATTGTGAACGAACGGGTTAAAATAACAAAACAGAAATGATAAACTCAATGTAAAAACAGGTAAAATCGATATTTCTTTGTAAGTTTTTAAAAATTATAGTTAATCACGTGCAAAACACGTGCACTTTTCTGATTTGATTAAAATAAATTAGTTAAGAGAATGAGTGAACTGATTAACAAACGTAAAAATCAACTAATGTGTTAACTTGAGAATGGATGGATCGTTTAAATAAACTGGATAAACCATAAAAAGAAATTGTGAACGAACGGGTTAAAATAACAAAAAAGAAATGATATACTCAATGTAAAAGTTTTTAAAAAATTATAACTTATTAAAAAGCCTAAAAATGATAACAACTTTAAAGCGATTTAATCAAAGAAATTATTTGGTATGTCATTTAGACCATAGTATGATTAAAAATGATGATATGATTCAACTAACATAAGAAATTAGTTAATCAAATGCAAAGCACGTGCACTTTTCTAATTTGATTAACAAAAATTAGTTAATTACGTGCAAAGCACGTGCACTTTTCTAATTTGATTAATAGAAATTAGTTAATCACGTGCAAAACAAGTGCACTTTTCTAATTTGATTAAAAAATTAGTTAATCACGTGCAAAACACGTGCACTTTTCTAGTTTTGTATAATAATATATTTAATTTAAACTTATTATTATTCGTTTATTTGTAGTATTACATCAGCTTATTTTTTCTTTTTTTCTTTTTTTTCAGTATGTAGCAATCAAGAACCAAATCTAAGCAGAAAACAGTATAGTCGTATGGATATTTATAGAATAGCATTAGCTAGGGCATTAAAGAGATTGAAGTTTATGTTTTGTGAATTAATTAATTAATTAATGTTGGTGTAATGTGAGATTCCAAAATTAGTATTTTTCGGGCAAGTCACGAGATTAAATTTCAACTATAAAATGGACTTGAAAATCTTGAGTGACATCTACACATACAAAAAATCAATGAAAATGAGAAACTGTACCAAAAATTATGCAAAGTATAAAAAAATATTACCAACTTTGTTAATAATTAATCTGCTTAATTAACATATAAATTAAAAAGATGAAAAAAAATGAATTCTCACTAAATAGTATGATATTTGGGCTTCCTTATGTAAGATCTCCGATCTTCTATGCAGTAAATAGTATCCTTTTCCTTATATATATATATATATATATATATATATATATATATATATATATATATATATATATATTCATGAGGGGTAGATTTGGCAAACCAAAGTGACTCTGAAGTCCTATCCATAACATAATTGCCCCTCCTAGCTTCAACTCTGTAATTCTTGTTATAAGTTTGTGGACTGTTGATTTGCTATCAGTACAACTTTCCACCACGTTGAACTCATTTTCAAATAACATTGCCAGAGGATCTGCTTCATGGACCATTTTGAAAAACTGCAAGGTGGCATTCTCCCCAAGTCGTAACTTGAAGAAGTCATAGTGCAACTCTTCATTGTTTACATCCCAATGTATGAGTTTTCCTCTGTACTTGGTCATCAAACTATTTATACGGGAGTCCACGGCTGATTGCAGTCTAGACCCATTCAGCACCCAAACCCATCTGGGATTGCCCTTATAGTCCTCATGTAAAATAGAGTGGCCTCTGGCAACAATGCCTTTGGCTCGAAGGAAATCCAACATTAGGTCAGGGATGGTGTAGTTCACCTGCCCTTTAATGGGCTCTGTGTGAATCCATTTGAGCTCATTTTCCATAACTGCAATGTTGAATCTATAAGCAAACCATTTCTGAAAAGAGTCTGAAATCAGTAAGTTATTTGGCAGGAGGAGGCTCTTAAACACAAAAATGGTGAATACATATGCAAACCTGATAAGGAAGATTTCCGATTATTGTATATACACCATAGTTGATCCAAACGGGAAATCTTTTGAGACTTGCTCGATTGTTACTGTTGCCCTTGTAGTTCTCATCCCATTGTTATCAGATACTTCAATAACAACAGAACGCTTTCTCTCCTGTAACAACAAAACACATGACATTGCAAGTCAAAATGAAAATGAAACAGAATTACGAGCATCAAAATGCATTGCCCATCCCACAATTAAAGTTGCATAATAATTTACTAGATTTGGAAGTAAGTAAATACAAAAGAATGATTCATCAATGTATACTCCTAGACTCTCCACTTATATAAAAAATGGAAGGGTATATATTTCTTCTAAACAAATTTTGGCCTATATCAAACTAAAAATACAAAACCATCCAAGAAGAACAAAATAAAAACAGAGTGAAGTAGTTTAAAGTGAAGGGTGATTTGATGTTAAATTGCATATAAAAAAAGAGTAAATATGCATACATATAAACAAAACAAAAACACCACAGACCACATTTTTCTCCAAAGTCTTATCAAAAGTTCAATAATAAGATCAAAAGTTTCACCACACGTTTTTGGTCATAAAGATTGACAAGGCTGCAACTAACACACCTGGTGATACTCCAAATGATAAAGCAATGAGTGAACTAAGAATCCGATAATAAAATTTATGAAGCTGACTAACTTGATCTTGGTCTGTTGAAGAAGTTACAGAACAAGTTTTTCTCCCCAATTTCTATTCCACATTCCATTTTGATCGATTTTGAAGCGTGTTTCTGTATATATGTCAAAATTAGAAAAAGTCTATATATATATGAAGATATGATCAATTGAAAAACAGTACGTATTTCATGCATCACCTTGTTTGCAATTCGCCATTACTCGTGATACAACCTTATGCCATCCTGGTTTACTAGTATCCACTTTTATGGTACAAGCCTGCAGCACCAATTGCATATATACAATTCCAATTATATATTAATTAATTGATAAATAAATAATAAAAGTGAGAATTAGAATTAATTAATTATAACCATGAAAGATAGTTCCTCTGGTCTCAAAGGTGGTGGTTTCGGAACTGGCGGACGAAACAACATTTTGAAAAGTGGTCCGAATACTACTTTCAACCATGGATCAAAATTTCGTTTCGAGTGTATGTTTCGGTCAGCCAAAAAATTGGAAACTTTTCGAGACTTTTCAGAAGTGTTTCGGAAACACTAAGGAAAAATTGTAATAAAAGTTACTAAATTTAGATAGATAACAGAGTTTAAGGCAAACAAATAGTTTCGGAATTATATCTTATTTTCGTTTCGCTTGACTAAAAAACGAAAACTTTTCGATGTTTTCAAAAGAAAATATGAAAATTTTAATCCATGCTTTCAACATATTTAATGATTTGACAAATACCTCCAACTTTTTTTTTCTCAGACCCAACATTCAAACCTAATTCAAGTGGGGTTCAACTTTTTCAAAGCCACAAAGCCCAATATTCAAAACCTAACCAAATAATGTTTCAAAGGTTTCACCGAAATCATTTTTTGAAATCGAGACCCGCATAATCGAGCCAAAACCCTTCCAAATAGGCCCTGATTGACTTGGCCTATCGTTGATCAAATATGTTTTTACTGGTTCAATAAAGGGATAAATAAAAAAAATCCTCTATATTTTTTTAAATTATTAGAAAATTAGTTATAATATCCAATATTTTTACTAGCAAATCTCTGATCATGTGTTAGTATATTATTAGGAAAAAAATAGGTGTTCACCTTTTAGTACCAAGAAACATCAAATTAAAAACAAGGGTTTATCGTCAATTTTTTGAGTTTATAGGGAGTTTATTGTCAATTTCAGGTGAACAATTATGTTTCACAATTTTAATTCTATATGGAGTTTATGTTAAATTATAAAGTTCACTATAAGATTATCTATAACATTTAATATTTATTAACTAATTAATTATATATTGCAATACGTTACTTAGTCAAACACCTTTAATTACATTCTGTTAGGTAATAAATACTCCATAAGTCTAGGACTAAAACCCATTCATGAACCACATATATATTTTTATAAAAAAAAAAAAAAAAACCCCATATATATACATGTAATAGCCCATAAATCGCATAACCATAAAAGAAATTAAGTACTTTTATATATATATATATATATATATATATATATATATATATATATATATATATATTTTTTTTTTTTTGGTTTCCCAAGGGTTTAATCCCTTTCGAGGCGCGTCGGGCACATAAAGTGGGAACCTCTCCCAACAGGAATTCGAACTTGAGTCCGCTACTTTGTAGTGTCTAGTCCCTTCCACTAGACCAATCACCTATTGGTAATTAAGTACTTATATATTATTATAAAGAAATGACAAAATTATTGCTATTGATATTTTCCCTAGCCACCAACTACGTCATTTTATCATATTAGAAAGGTGCACGTACGTTGTACGTGTCTAGTTTTAATTTAATGGGCATAAATTTAAGTAAAATTATTCATTTTTATGTAATAGAATATCTATATTTATGACTGATCGATTTATTTTTTATGAAATTTATTTTTATTAATTATTATTGGTTTATAAAAAACGATGGCTTTAGATAGTTGTAATAAAATATATAATGATGACTGATTTAGTCATTACATTTAATAAAATAGGTTCTAAAATAAGATTATAAGAACATTATTTAGTGCATTCCATAATAGTAGTTTTCCTGTCAAGTGTATCAGTTATTCACCAATGACAATAAGTTTCATCCTTTTCTTCATAAATTCATCGATTTCACGAGCATTTTTCCTTACTGGTTTCACCTGTTTCTTCACCAACCTTACCAGTGTTCAACAATTTCTCTCGAAGTTTCATCGATTCATATGTTTTCACGGTTTAATTTTTTTTATCGATTTTTCCTCTTTTTAATCTATTACAACATTTTTTTTATTGTTTTCCCCTTTTTGTCGATCTTTTTTCAATTTTACTGGATTTCACTGGTTTCATCTCTTAGAAATTCCATTCTTTTCATTGATTTCACATATTTCAGTAACTTTACCTTTTTATTTTAACCGATTTTACCCATTTTCATCTGATTTTCACAAATTTTGCCCCATTTTTTTTATCGATTTCAAATGTATTTAAGATTTCATATTCATTTTTTTCACCATTTTAAAATGCACATACGTTGTACGTGCTATTTAATTTAAGTGGTATTTTGTTGTAAATCAGAGTAAAATTAACCTCATTATGTCATAAAATAGCTCATATTAATGACTGTTGTTCAATTTTTTAACTTCACCATGGGTATTTTCCTCGATTTCTTTAATTTTTTCCGGTCCAAACAATTTTGCTAATGGTTTGACTTTGTTCTTGTTGGTTGAACTTTTTTCATTTTATTGAATTTTTACCAATTTAACCAAGTTTCACATGTTTTCACAAATTTCAGCCTTTTTCACCGATTTTACACGGTTTTCGCATATTTCATCATATTTTTGTGTAATTTCATCGTTTCACCAACGTCATCCATTTTTTTTTCGCGAATTTCACTTGAATTTTCATCGATTTCACATATATTTACCGAATTTCAACTCAAATAATTATACAACTTTAATTACTTTTAAGTATATCTCAAATTATTTCACTTATTTTATCATTTGAAAGATATTTCTTTACCGATCTAAGCCATTTCACTTATTATATTAATTAGTTTAATTCAATTTTCTTGATTTTTACTGGTCTTATGTTTTTTTACTGATTTATTGGTTCTTGATCAATTATAACCTATTGTCCATTGTTTTTCTTATTTTCAATCGATTTCTTTTGTTTTCTCCTATTTAAACAGAAAAAAAAAATTCTACTGGTTTAGTTTACACTGTTATTGCCAGTTAAACTTTTTTTTTTGTCTGATTTTAGTTATTTTTGTCAATTTAACTTATATTTCACATTTTTTTAATTTCACTTGAATTTTCAATGATTTCACATTATTTCACCAATTTTTCGTTGATTTCACCGATTTGTTTTCCATGTTTTCACAAATGTCACCCGAATTTTCTTCGATTTCACATGTATTTATCGATTTTACCGGCACTTTTTATTACCGATTTCAACAATTTTTTCACCTAATTCTCTAGTGTTCATAAATTTCATCCAGATCGATTTCACATGTTTTCATCAATTACATAAAATTTATTTGATCGATTTCACCAATTTTCATTGATTTTCATCCGTTTTTTAACTTATTTCACACGTTTTTTTCGAAGAGATTTCCATGAAAATTTGAGGTAATATTTCTCATGTCAAATAAAGATTACTTAGTTCACTAAGTTATAAGCATTTCATTCATAGGTAAGATGCGACTCTACTTTAATAGATTTTATGATATTTAAGAGAATTTGAATTTTTTAAGGAGTGACATATTGAATTAAATCTTTAAATAAAACAAATAATCTTATTTTTCATAACAACATATCATAATAATTTTACATATATATTTTAGCAAATATTCAAAATAATAGTGTTTTTATTTTTATTTTTAGTAGAAGTGATGTAGGAGTTAATTTCTTAATTATTGGAGTTAATGTAGGAAATAACTATAATAAGACTTCATGTCTATTTGAATATACTTTTTTTTTCTTCCATATTCATGGTGCTGATTGGAATAGGAAGTTCCAAATTTTCTTAAAATATTTTCCTACCAAATTTTTGATGAGAAAATTTAAGGAAAATTCATGCCTAATTATATTTTATTAATATACTTTACAATTTGAATAAGGGCATTTTCATTTTAAAAAAAAAAAAAAAAAAACTTAAATTATAAACACTTTTAGTATTAGTATATTTGTATAGATAGATTGTACAATTGACAATGACATTGTTGTAGACCCAAAGTATTTCTTGGGTTTGAAAAATGCAAATGAAATTGCCAAACAATATTTAGATGCACACAATAAAGAGAGAGCAAGAGTAAATGTTCCTCCTCTTCAATTGAACAATAGTCTCGTTGAGGAAGCGGAAAGATATGGCCTATATACAGCCCAAAAGGAATATGGGCAAAATATTACTGAAGATGATGCACCCGTGGAGTATAGCACAATTACAAATCAAACTTACGGAAAAAATAATGCTGGAAATTGTGTAGATGGGACACCCGATCCACATTCGGATGTATCCGGGTGGACCGCGACAGAATGGCTTTATAACAACTTTACGAATTCTTGCATGAACAAAGTTGATTCTTGCAATAACTTCCGACTGTTGTAATTATATGGATGGATACCTAATTAAAAGGTTGAAATCCATAGATAAATTGTTATATATATAAAAAAATAATATTTCAAATAAGATAATTTGTATGTGGGCTTGTCCCTTATTGGTCTAAGACTAATTGACAAATTATAAAAGCCTTGTGAGGAAGTTGAAGAGTTTCAAACTCTTCATTTGTCCCACATTGACTTTTTATATTTGTGTGTACTAGTATATATGAACTTCAGTGTTTAGACTTGGTATAAGTCTTTACAAAGGGGGTCATATGAATACAACACATGCGCGCTGCCGCCCGCGTTTGGGCGAATTGTCTCGTCTCGGACTTATCTTTTTGGAGGAATTTTGAATTAAAATTTCAATTAATTTGAAATTCAAAATTGAAACAGTCACAATATTAATTCTGCAGGTTCTAAATTGTGTAACTCCTTTCGGTTACAGAAATTAATTGATTGTGTAACTCCTTTCGGTTACAGAAATTAATTGAGAAAAACGTTTTTTCAGTTACAAAAATTTATGTTGCAGAATTAATTGTGTAGCCCACTCCCCACCTATATATATGTGTATTCTGGTTTCAGAAACATACGAACACAAGAAACATTCTCTCGGTTCTCTCCTTCGAAAGCATTTCTGGAAAAATATCTCTGGGTTATTTTTTACTTCTGAGTGTTCTTCGAGGTGGAATTTCTGCTACTGTGCTGTGGAGGAATTCCTGTAGCCAAATTATCCTGGAAGAAGTGTTCGTGATTCTCAATTGCACCGGAAGTGGGTCGATAATTTCTTCAAGGCAAGCAGAATCATTTCTACGATTTGGTTTGGATCAATTATGTTACTATACAGAACTGTGAGATAAGTTGATTTAAATTTATCTGTTCGGTTATCTAAACTGTTCGATTATTTAATTAATTGTTTTTCCTTACTGTCCAAATTGGTTTGTTTGGATTTAGTTTCGATTTATGTTCACATTTTGATAATCTTAAAACTGATTTTACCAACAATCTTGAAGAAATTACATTCGTGTTTTAGAATTATCATGTCATCCGCAGGAGGCTCCGGTACTGTGTCCATGTCAGCCTCAAAAGTCGACTTATCCGGTTTACCAAAAAAGTTTTCGGGCTAATTTTTTAAGCGTTGGTAACAGCGTATGAAAATTTGGTTTACGATGAAGGGACCTTTGTCGGTTATTCAGGTGACTAGACCTGAACCAACTAAAACGGACCCAAAGACTGCTCAAATAGTTGAATGGTCAGAACGGGACCAAATTGGTCGAGGAGTCATTCTTCTGCTTTATCGAATGTACTCTTTGACGTGTAATGTTCTGATTCATACACAACTAAGTCTCTTTGGGACGAATTGGACAGGAAATATAATACTGAAGAGCAAGGGCTCGAAAAGTATTATGTTTCCAAGTTCCTGAAATTTCAGATGGTTGTAGGAAAGTCTGTAACTGAACAAACGCATAAACTGATAAATCTTGAGCACGTTCTTTCTGATGCTGAAATGAAACTTCCAGATAAATTTCTGGTTATGTCAATTATTGATAAGTTTCCCAAATCTTGGGAAAACTTTGGCATGACATTAAAACATCAAAAGGGAAAGCTGACTCTTGATGATCTTATGATTGTCATAAGTATCGAAGAGGAACACAAAAAAATCAAACCCATGGTGTTACTGTTGTGTACCAGCCTAAGGCAAATATGATAACTGGAAATAAAAAAAGTGAAAGCTGGCATGACATTAAAACATCAAAAGGGAAAGCTGACTCTTGATGATCTTATGATTGTCATAAGTATCGAAGAGAAACACAAAAAAATCAAACCCATGGTGTTATTGTTGTGTACCAACCTAAGGCAAATATGATAACTGGAAATAAAAAAAGTGAACCATGTAAACCCCAACTCGAAATCCATAAATAAATCTAAAATAAAAAAGAAACCAAAGGCAAACAAACCATGCTGGACTTGTGGACAGATGGGTCACTGGGCTAAGAAGTGTCCTACTAAAAAGTCCAAAGCCAAATCTGAGTCTACTACACCGGCTACAGTCAACATGGTTGTGGGAGACATTGGTGAAACTAGAGCTCCGACTACGATAAACATGGTTGTGGGAGATACTAGTGAACCTAAAGCTCCAGAAAACTCTGTTGATGGGTATGTTTCCTTAAAACCTGAAATTCTTACTATTTATGAACCATTTGATTGGCTAATAGACACTGGGGCAAATGTGCATGTATGTGCTGATAAATTGCTATTTGTGTCTTATTAGCCTGTTGATGAAAAATCCGTGACGATGGGAAATTCAAGTGGTGCAAAAGTGTTAGGGATAGGACGCGTGGACTTGAAGTTTCCTTCAGGGCTCATACTATCACTACAAAGGGTGCATCATGTTCCAACGATCAGGAGAAATATAATAAGTGGTTCTTAATAGTTAGGGAGGGTTACGAAATGAACTTTAAATCCAATGAAGTCGTAATTCTGTATTATGGGACTTTTGTTGGTAAAAGTTATTTAGATGATGGATTATTTAAATTAAGAGTTGAAAATGTTGGTTCTAATAAATTTTCTGAATTTCCTGTTGTGAATGCAATTAAATCTTCTAATGTTTGGCATGATAGATTAGGACATTTAAATTTTGGTTCTATTAAACGAATGATGAATTTAAATATAATCCCAAAACATGAAATAAACCATAAAGACAAATGTCACATTTGTGTTGAGGCAAAACAAGTAAGAAAGCCATAGCAATCGGTTGAAAGGCATTCTGAAATACTTGATTTCGTTCATACGGACATCTGTAAATTCAATAGAATTTTAACTAAAGATAATACGAAATACTTTATTACTTTTATAGATGATTGCAGTAGATATTGTTATGTTTATTTATTAGAACATAAATCTGAAGCACTTGAAAAATTCATAACGTTTAAGAATGAAGCTGAAACTCAAACTGGTAAGAAACTTAAACGGTTAAGATCAGATAGAGGTGGAGAATATGTGTCTAATTTGTTCGAAGAATATTGCCGAAATTTTGGCATTATTCATGAAGAGACTCCTCCATATTCCCCTTCGTCAAATGGGATAGCAGAACGAAATAATAGAACTTTTAAAGATATGATTAATAGTTTGCTTTTGAATTCTGGATTGCCTAAATATATGTGGGAAGAAGCTTTGAATACAGCTTGCCATATTCTGAATAGAGTTCCTCTAAAACATAATGAAAGCACTCCGTTTGAATTCTGGAAAGGCAGAAAACCTAGTTTAAAATACTTTCGTGTGTGGGGCTGTCTTGCAAAAGTTCTAGTTCCAGAACACAAAAGAAAGAAACTGGGTCCAAAGACTGTTGATGTAATCTTTTTAGGCTATGTGGAAACAAGCTATGCTCTCAGGTTTCTGGTTATAAAATCAGAAATTCCTGGCATAGAGGTTAACATAATAGTTGAATATCGTGATGTTACATTCTTTGAGGACGTATTTCCCATGAAAACGGGAATGCCTAATGAAAATTCTTTAGATTCAGCCCTTACATCTTCATCAATTCCTGAACATGTGGAAAAGATGGCAAATGTGAGGGAAAATCCAAGTAGTTCTGATTCACTACCGATTGAATCAGATGAACCTAGACGGAGTAAGAGAGCTAGAATTGCCAAGGATTTTGGAAGTGATTTTATCACTTACAACATCGAGGGTAATCCTGTAACCTTCAAAGATGCAATGACTTCGAAAGAATCAAAGCATTGAAAGGTAGCTGTCAAAAGTGAGATGGACTCCATTGTCTCTAATGGAACATGGGAACTAGTCGATCTCCCTCCGGGGTGTAATACGATTGGATGTAAATGGATCTTTAAAAAGAAATTTAAATCTGATGGAACCATAGATAAGTTTAAAGTCAGATTAATTGCCAAAGGGTTTAGGCCAAAAGAAGGAATCGATTTTTTCGATACAGATTCCCATGTTGCTCGTTTGACTACAATCCGGGTGCTGATAGCACTGGCTTCTATATATGATTTCCCGATTCACCAGATGGATGTTAAAACAACATTCCTGTATGGTGATCTCGAGGAGAAAATCTATGTTGGTCCCAAGTGGTCAGAAGAGGTTTAGAGGGGGGGGGGGTGAATAAACCTCTTTAAAATTTTCTTGCAATTTTAACTTTAAAACTTTTCTTCAACTGAACAGACTAAGCTGATCAGATTAGTAAGTTACAACTCTGTTCGCGAACAAATCTTTGAACAGATTTGTTGACCACTCGTCTGATGGTTACTTAGCTGATTTGTTAAAATCAGTTTTAATACTTAGAGTACTTGCAGCGGATTTTCAAAGTGTTTTTCACAAGTATCCTTAGCAGTTTGAAAAATGTTTTCCCCAGTTTTGTAAACTCCTTTTTAACTTCTTTTCAAACAGTTAACTTAGTGTGTTTTATGCAATCAGTAAATATGCAGTTTTAAAACAATGTAAAAACACAATCAATTTTTATAGTGGTTATATGGATTTGAATATCCTTTAGTCCACTCTTCCAAGTCACACAGATCTTGGGTTATACTATAATCACAAAGTTTACAGTATACTCTGCTTGCGTCGAACAACAAATGAAACGACCACAAGTTCGCAATAGGAAATCACACAGAAGACCTATTCTCTGAAGTTTGATCACTCACTAAGATGGATCACAACTCCGCACAACACTCTTGTTTACAAAATCACTCAGAAGATGTATTTTTCTTGATTCTTCAACTCTGCCTTCGTCAACAAATGACTCAGCTGATGAGTGAGCTGTTCTTGAGACTTAAAGAATTTTGCTTCGGAAATTTCTCTCAGAAAGTGTGTTGCTTATTTCTTCTTCGTCTCTTTCAGCTATTTATACTTGAGGATTGAAAAATGTCCGTTGAAGAGAGACACAATTCAAATTCCTCGAGTACTGGTCCTTAAAATCCGCGAACGGCTCTTTTGCAGTCTGTCCGTACTGAACAGTACTATTCTGCAGGCAGCATTAAATGCACTCTTCTGATGCGAAGCATTTCTTCAATCATTTGTCTTTAATAACCTTGTACTTCAGCATTTATTACTCCAAAGGGCATTTATTACCGTTGGGAACACTTCTTGATCTTCTTTACTTGGCTGACGAAAGTACACGTCTGATGGCGAACTCGGCTGATCTCAAACTTGAACAAATCTGATTTGAGTCGGCTGATCTTCATCAGTCTGATAACTTTACTTCAGCAGATCAGAAGTCTTGGACCTTGAAACTTTTGACTCTTCTGATGTCTTCTTGTACTTAGTCAAAATCTCTTACAAAGGGATCATCAGCTAAGTTACTCCATACTTAGCCAATATTGAAGTTTTGGAATTCATCAAAACCTCCCTTCTAAAATTGTCTTTCGTGCCTTCATCTTCATCCTTATCCAACAATTTCCCCCTTTTTGATGATGACAAAACTTCAGCTAAGTACCTGTTAAATACCTAAGCTAAAGAATGTAATCCTCAAAATTTTCTGAGATAGAAAAAGTTTATTGGATTGAACTTGACTTTTCATTAATATTGAAAAAGAGTTACAGAGTACAAGTTCATCAGATGAGATTTCTGAAGAAATAGATAAAGTAAACTGATTACAAGGATTTTTCAATTTCTAACTGTCAGCTTCTTCATCTGATCCTTCCAGCACTTCTTCATACTCGTAAGATGATTCTTCATCATCTTCTTCTTCATCAGCTTCTTCTTCCAAGGTTGCTTTGGCAGCTTCCATCTTTTCTTTAAGTTGCTGTTCTTGAAGAGCTTTCAAAGCTTCCATGGCCTTTCTGGCAGATTCAGTGTTCTTGTACTTGGTAGTTTCTTTTTCAATCTTTTCTTCTTCTTTTTCTTCTTCTTCTACCTTTCCAAGCTTTACAGTCTTCTTCAGCAGTGTCTTCAGTTTCCTTGGCTTCAATAGTTGCAGCAGCAGTATCTTCCTTAGTTGTTTCTTCAGCAGCAGGTTCCTTAGCTGTTTCTTCTTCAACAGCAGGTTCCTTAGCTGTTTCTTCCCTATTATCTTCCCCCTTTTTGTCATCATCAACTCTGATGACATTAGAAGGTTCAACAGCAGGGTTGAGAGCAACTGTTGGAATCTTTACTCCAGCACACAGAGCCTTTAGATTCTGATTGACAACATCGTGACTAGCTGTAAGATTTTGAATATCAGTGCTGATGATGTCAGTCTTGTCATTGAAGTAGTCAATATTCAGGTTGACAGTTGCAATTTCATCTTGTACGGATTGTACAACATTTCCCACTTCATTCAGCAACCCCAAATTGACTTCCTTTTCTTCTTCACTGACTTTGATGATGGTTGCAGTCAGATCAGCGATATTGTGTTCAGCTCTTTGAAGTGCAGCATGAAGATGATTTACATCACCCTTCACATCCTCCACGTTTCTGTTCATTTCATTTAAGCTGTTCACTAACTGCAATGAATGATCTTGAGGAATAGGAATACTTGTGATTTCAGTCTTGATGATCTTTTCTGTAGACTGTTGCACAGATTCCAGCTGAAGTCTATTTGATTCTGTCAATTCTTCCTTAAGCTCTGTCTTCAGCTCCTCTTTAACCTTCAACAGCTGCTTTTGATGCTTCTCTTCCAGTTCCCTTAGAGAATCTTCCATCAACATCTGGAAAGCTTCCATCAGTGATGAGTGTTCATCACCTGATGAAGCAGAAGCAGCAGCTTCATCCTTTTCTTCAACTTCCTGGTGGACAGGAACTTCTTCCATCTTCACATCCTGATGATCTTCAGAATCCTCAGCTTTCCACTCAATGGCTAAGGGTTCATCAGCAACCTTTTCAGCAGACTTGTCAGTGGCCTGTTCAACAGACTTGTCTTCATGCTGGTCAGCAGACTTATCAGCAGTCTGATCAGCAGACTTGTCTTCAACAGATTGATCAGCAGGCTTGACTTCAGGCTTGTCCGCAGCTTTATGTTCATCAGTAACGTCGTCGTAGAACAGATTAGTGATGGTTCCATCATCATTGAAGCATGTTGTCTGTCTAATCTGCCTAACAATAATCCAAGGGTTGACAAACGCATTGTTTCCCTTAGGGACTTCATAGTACGGTTGTACTTCCTTGCCAAAGATGATTTGCTGGATACTTGGCAGTAGAGGCAAATCACTTGAACAGCCTTGCTGATACTTAGACTTTTTAACCCATCTCTTCAGGGCAGTCATAACAGCAAACTTAATTGCTCTTTCTTCAGCATCTTCAGACTTCTTCTTCTTATCAGGCAAGGTGCTTTTAATCTTGTTGGCCTCCTCCAATGC
>CM064884.1:6715671-6817900 GCA_003313485.2 Penstemon barbatus
AGGATTTTTCAATTTCTAACTGTCAGCTTCTTCATCTGATCCTTCCAAGCACTTCTTCATACTCATAAGATGACTTCTTCGTCATCTTCTTCTTCATCAGCTTCTTCTTCCAAGATTGCTTTGGCAGCTTCCATCTTTCTTTAAGTTGCTGTTCTGATCAGCTCCATTGCTTTTTGGCAGATTCAGTCTCCTTGTACTTGGTAGTTTCTTTTTCAATCTTTTCTTCTTCTTCTACCTTTCCAAGATTTTCTTCAGTCTTGTCAGCAGTGTCTTCAGTTTCCTTGGCTTCAATAGTTGCAGCAGCAGTTTTCCTTAGCTGTTTTCTTCAGCAGCAGGTTCCTTAGCTGTTTCTTCAGCAGCAGGTTCCTTAGCTGTTTCTTCCCTTTTATCTTCCCCCTTTTTGTCATCATCAGTTTTGATGACATCAGAAGGTGCAACAGCAGGGTTGAGCGCAACTGTTGGAATCTTCACTCCAGCACACAAAGCCTTGAGATTCTGATTGACAACATCGTGACTAGCTGTAAGATTGAATATCAGTGCTGATGATGTCAGTCTTGTCATTGAAGTAGTCAATATTCAGGTTGACAGTTGCAATTTCATCTTGTACGGATTGTACAACATTTCCCACTTCATTCAGCAACCCTAAATTGACTTCCTTTTCTTCTTCACTGACTTTGATGAAGGTTGCAGTCAGATCAGCGATCTTGTGTTCAGCTCTTTGAAGTGCAGCATGAAGATGATTAACATCACTTCACATCCTCCACATTTCTGTTCATTTCAGTTAAGCTGTTCACTAACTGCAAGGAATGATCTTGAGGAATAGGAATACTTGTGATTTCAGTCTTGATGATCTTTTCTGTAGACTGTTGCACAGTTCCAGCTGAAGCTATTTGATTCTGTCAATTCTTCCTTAAGCTCTGTCTTCAGCTCCTCTTTAACCTTCAACAGCTGCTGTTGATGCTTCTCTTCCAGTTCCTTTAGAGAATTTTCCATCAACATCTGGAAAGCTTCCATCAGTGATGAGTGTTCATCACTGATGAAGCAGAAGCAGCAGCTTCATCCTTTCTTCATTCCTGGTGGACAGGAACTTCTTCCATCTTCACATCCTGATGATCTTCAGAATCCTCAGCTTTCCACTCAATGGCTAAGGGTTCATCAGCAATCCTTTTCAGCAGACTTGTCAGTGGCCTGTTCAGCAGACTTGTCTTCATGCTGGTCAGCAGACTTATCAGCAGTTGATCAGCAGACTTGTCTTCAACATTGATCAGCAGGCTTGACTTCAGGCTTGTCCGCAGCTTTATGTTCATCAGTAATCGTCGTAGAACAGATTAGTGATGGTTCCATCATCATTGAAGCAAGTTGTCTGTCTAATCTGCCTACAATAATCCAAGGGTTAACAAAGCATTGTTTCCCTTAGGACTTCATAGTGGTTGCACTTCCTTGCCAAAAATGATTTGCTGGATACTTGGCAGCTGGCAAGTCACTTGAACAGCCTTGCTGATACTTTGACTTTTTAGCCCATCTCTTCAGGGCAGCCATAACAGCAAATTAATTGCTCTTTCTTCAGCATCTTCAGACTTTTTCTTCTTATCAGGCAGGTGCTTTTAATTTTTTGGCCTCCTCCAATGCAAAGCCTTTTGCATAACTATGCATGACATCTCTTACATAGCTGGGATCAGGGCCTTTTGAATGGAGTTTGTCTTCAGCCAAGTCAGAACCCAACGTTCTTCATCAACCAACTCCTTCATGCTTTGAAGTTCTGTATTGACTTATTCAACCTGTTGTCTCTCCAACTGATATACTTGGTTTCTCCTGGTTGAACAGAGTCCTTAACATTAGCTTTTGATCATAGTAAGCTAAGGACTTCTCAAACTTCTTGAAAAGCTCCTTATCAGCATATACTATCTCAAAGCTTTTCTGACTTCAAATTTGTCCTTGGACTTGACTTTGGGGGCAGGCAGTAAGATCTTTTTCTTGTCTTCTTCTTCATTCTTGCCTTCTCCAATCTTGATGCCACCTCCATGGACAGGTCCATAGGCATCAGTCTTGCTCAGTTCAATCACCAAAGCCAGTTCAGCATCTTCAGCAGCTTTTCTTTCTGCTTCAGACATTTTTCTTCTGGCTTCATCCTTTGCAGCTTGAGCCGTGCTTAACTCAAGAGCCTTTTTCTCTTCAAGCTCATCCTGCTTCCTCTGTTCAGCTTCCTCCCTTGCTTTCTTGTCAGCTTTAGTGATTTTCTTCCTCTTAATCACTATCTTCCTTTTTCCTTTCTCAATGGGAGCAGGGGCTGGTCCAGCAGATGAAATAGGAGCAGCAGCTATAGGATGTATGATTTGAACATCTGGATCGTCTTGAGGTTGAGCAGCCTCAGCAGTTGGTGCAGTCTGAGTAGTCTGTTGCTTATCAGCTTTGTCAGCAGTAGAGGCTTCAACAACTTCGACTGGTCTTTCAGCAGACTCTGGACTTGATCTCACCAAGTCCACCAACTCAGTATCTTTCTCTATGAAGGTCATCTGCTTCCTAGCAGACTTCTTGGTTCTCCCTTCACGGTAGGTAGAAGCAGCTGTATCTCTCTGTTGGCTCCTCGTTCGTTTAGAGACACTTTCAGCAGGCTTCTCTGCTGATGGAGTTCTTGATGGTGATGCAGGGGATCCAGTCCTTACATCAGCAATTATGTTCTCAATAATCTTTGTGGCTTCAGTAGAAGTCACTTTCTCCATCTTCTTTGCTTCTTTCTTTTTAGGCTCAACAGCAGCCTTCTTCTTTTTAGTCTCAACAGCCAGGCTAGCTGTTTTGACTAATCTTCTTGGTCTTTTGGCAGGGACTTCCTTCTGTCCCTCATCATCAGCTTCCTCTGGCTCATCAGCCTTCCTCTTCAGAACAGGCAGATATTTGTTCATGGCCTTTGATTTGTGAATCTCTTTGCCATTTGTCATAACACATCCCAGTTTGGACAGCATATAGCTGATTGTGATCCTGTGGTTGGTGTGAGGGCCTTTTCCCTTCTTGTCATCCAGGAAATCAGCTAAGATGTACCATACTATGGTGGACCAGTTGACTTCCATTCCATAGTATATGGCAGCCATGATGCTGAACCTCTTCATTGTAACAGCATCCAGTGAGAAAGTACAATTTTCAACCAGTTTTGATACCATATCAGCCATCCGCTGATATTCATCCCTCAGTTGCTTCTTCCTTATGTTTCCAGAAAACACTTCTCCCTCTTTGGCGCAGATCGCCCAGAACTGTTGGTGCTTGTCCTCCGTCAGTATAGTGACGTCATGTCTTCCACTGTTAGGAAGCCCAAACGTCTCATGAAGAACAGCAGGAGTGATGATGATAGATTTGTCTCCCACTGTAGCCTTAATCTCCAGTGAGTTGTAGTCAGCTTTCGCCGTGTTGTAGTACTCCATCACCTGGTCAGTCCAGATAACTCCTTCGTGGTATTCCATGAAGTTCACCAGCGAAGCAGCTTTGAACTTTTCGAGCAGTTCTTTCATCAGATCCGTACCGGATTGGTAGTAGGAATCATACACGAGATACATCCCTTCAGCAGCCATTTTAGATCTGTAGGAGTTAGGAAGGAAACAGAGAGAGTTTTTTTCAGAAAAATTGCTCAAAATTCTCACAAGTACTTTTGAAATTTTAGGGTGCGTAAAGAATGACTCGACTGATCAGATGAGAATTTATAGAGTTGGGGTATGTCGGTTTCCGTGATAACCGCCAACCGTTAGATTCATTTTTCTGTCAGTGATGATCGTGTGGCTTCTGTTACGACTTTTCAAATTCCAAAGATATTTTACTGAAGAGCGGGAAGATGTACCGCCCGACAGCTATTTATAAAAGCGTGTTTTGAATAAAACGTTTTGCACATCTCGCTTTTATTTAAATAATCAGATGAGTATAATAAACACTTATCTGATGGACTACTGTCCTGATGACAATGCTGTTATCAGAGAATGCCAATAGCTGATAACCTTCCTCAGCTGTTTGTCAATCCAGCTAGATAAAATACTCTTGATCTTCGATAGTTAAGTCTTCTGTTGAAAACATAACTTCAACTAACTGTCATTAACAAATTTCATCTTTAATTCAGAAGTACCGCTCGTCTTACACGTTCCCCCTGAGTTTAAGAATTCATAAGTTAACTAGTCTGTTGAAAGTTAATCCTTGAAGATAAGTGAGATGAGTAAGCTGCTGAACTCTAGTCTTCTGAAGAGTTCCCCCTCAGCTTATGCATCCAAATTTAGTAATCCTAGTTCAGCTCTTAAAGTTGAAAACCTTACTTCACTTAAAGGTTTAGTGAAAATATCAGCAATCTGATTATCAGTATGAACATACTCAATCAACACATTGCCTTTTTCCACATGATCTCTAATGAAGTGATGCTTGATCTCAATATGTTTAGTCCTTGAATGACTTGTAGTGTTCTGAGTAAGTGAGATTGCACTAGTATTATCACAGTAGATTGGTATTCCACTGATCTTGATGTTGTAGTCTTCTAGTTGATGCTTCAACCATAGTATCTGTGCACAACAAGCTCCAGCAGCTATATATTCAGCTTCAGCAGTAGATATAGAGACTGAGGTTTGTTTCTTACTCATCCATGAGATCAGACGACTGCCTAAGAACTGACAGGCACCTGTTGTGCTTTTTCTGTCAATCTTGCAGCCTGCAAGGTCAGAATCTGAATATCCAATAAGCTCAAATCCAGACTCTCTAGGGTACCACAATCCCAATTCTTGAGTGCCTTTAACATACTTCAATATCCTCTTGGCATCTAAGAGATGAGATTCTTTGGGGTTTGATTGGAATCTTGCACAGACTCCAACTGAGTACATTATGTCAGGTCTGCTTGCTGTTAGATATAACAGTGACCCTATAATGCCTCTGTATTTGGTTATGTCTACTGATTTGCCATCTTCATCTTTATCCAAACGAAGACTTGTAGACATAGGAATAGTAGCAGTAGATCTAGTTTCCATACCAAACTTCTTGAACAGATCTCTTGTGTATTTTGCTTGATTTATAAAGATTCCATCAGGTAGCTGTTTGACTTGTAAACCAAGAAAATAATTAAGTTCACCCATCATGCTCATTTCAAACTTATTCTGCATCAGCTTGGAGAACTTATCACACATCTGTTGGTTAGTTGAACCAAAAATAATATCGTCCACATATATTTGCACAATTAATATGTGATTCTCCCATTCAATTTTGAACAAGGTTTTATCTACCTTACCTTTGTGAAATCCTTTAATTAAAAGAAAATCAGATAGGGTATCATACCATGCTCTTGGAGCCTGTTTCAGTCCATAGAGGGCTTTCTTCAGACGATATACTTTATCCTCTTCTTGATAGACTTCAAATCCAGGAGGTTGTTCAACATACACTTCTTCTTGCAATTCTCCATTGAGAAAAGCAGACTTCACATCCATCTGATAGACAGTGAAGTTCTTGTAAGCAGCATAGGCTAGAAACAGTCTGATTGCTTCAAGTCTTGCTACTGGTGCAAAAGTTTCATCAAAGTCAATTCCTTCTTCTTGACAATAACCCTTGGCCACTAGTCTTGCTTTGTTTCTGGTAACAATACCATCTTCATTCATCTTATTTCTGAATACCCACTTAGTGCCAATTACTCTTTGATGACTTGGTCTAGGAACTAAGTACCAGACTTCATTCCTTTCAAATTGATTCAACTCTTCTTGCATGGCTTCTATCCAGAAGGAATCACTGAGAGCTTCTTCAATTTGTTTAGGCTCTATTTGAGATAGAAATGTGACGAACATAGCATCTTGTGCAGCAGCTCTTCTTGTTTTCACTCTATCTAAAGGATCACCAATCACCAACTCTGGTGGATGGTTTCTGAGCCATCTGAGATCAGGTTGCAGGTCTGAATGTTGTCCTCTGTTTTGATCTTGCAACACTACTGTTGGAGATACAGTAGTAGTCTGTTGAACATTTGTCGTCTGTTGAACAGTCTCTGGTCTGTCAGCTGTTTGCAACTCGTCTGTTAGACAATCAGCACTATGATTTTGAACAGCACTTGAGTTATCAGCTGAATTTAGATTAGGTAGTATGATGGGAACATATTCCTCTTTTCTTCCAATGTCTAGCTTCTGTAGATCAGTAGACAGATCTTGATTAACACTTTGATTCTTTTCAGAAGATTGACTTGGCTCATCAAATACCACATGGATAGATTCTTCTATTAGTAATGTTCTTTTATTGAACACTCTATAAGCTTTACTAACAGATGAGTATCCTACAAAAACAGCTTCATCAGCCTTTTCTGCAAATGCAGTAAGGTGATTTATCCCATTGTTTAATACAAAACATTTACAACCAAAAATCTTAAAGTAATGAATGTTTGGTTTCCTATTGTTCCAAACTTCATATGGAGTCTTGTTCTGATTTTTGTTGATCATACATCTGTTCTGGGTGAAGCATGCTGTATTTATTGCTTCTGCCCAAAATCTTTGAGGCAGTTTAGCTTCAGCTATCATGGTTCTGACAGCTTCTTTTAGTGTTCTGTTTCTCCTTTCAGCAACACCATTCTGTTGAGGGGTTCTGGCAGCAGAGTACTCATGATGTATTCCTTTGATATTACAGTACTCTTCAACAGTAGAGTTTGTAAACTCTGTCCCTCTATCTGATCTGATCTTTAATATTTTGATAGTCTTCTCATTCTGGATCAGTTCCATCAGATTAGTAAGATGTTCCTTGGTTTCACTCTTTTTCTTCATGAAAATCACCCAAGTATATCTTGAATAATCATCCACAACAGCTAGGCAGTATTTCTTTCCACCATTGCTGACTGGATCAATAGGGCCAAATAAATCCATATGTAATAGCTCCAAAATTCTTTCAGAAGATTGGTGCTTCTTGCTTTTGAAAGATGACTTGATTTGTTTACCCTTCTGACAGGCGTCACAGAGCTTGTCTTTGCTCATGACTGCTTTTGGAATCCCTTCTACCAAATCATTCTTGATTAATCTGTTTATGGTCTTGAAGTTTAAATGATTCATTCTTTTGTGCCACAGCCAACTGACTTCACTTGGTGCAGATGCCACCAAACAAACACTTGCATTCTTGTCAGCAGAATCCCAGTCGACTATGTAGACATTCCCTTGTCGTCTTCCAGATAAAATTACCTTCTTTGTACCAATCTGTTCAACATAGCACTTATCTGTTGAGAAGATGACTGAATATCCCTTGTCACAAAATTGACTTATGCTCAGCAGATTATATTTGAGGCCTTTGACATATGAGACGTCAGATATCTCTATGTTTCCTCTGATTAATCTTCCTTTAGCTTTAATCTTGCCTTCTTTGCTGTCTCCAAATGTAACACTTGGACCATCCACAGCAACTGCATCAGTCAGCTCATGTATGTTTCCACACATGTGTCTTGAACATCCACTGTCCAAGTACCATATCTTCTATACTTTACTCCTACTCCTAATCCTATCCTACAAAACAAAAATAAAATTGTTTTAGGTACCCTTATTGAGAGGGTCCTGAAGGATTAGTTCCACCTTTGACAACCCAAGATGTTGAAGTCTTAGGCTTCTTAGGTTTCTGAGTTTTCACAGGAGCATGAACAGTTTCATTTTTATCATAATTATCAGATAAGTCATGTTGATGATCAGTATGATATGAATAATGTTCATAAGCAGGATAAGGTGCATGATATGCAGGATATGCATGCATTGGATGAGCAGGGTAAGGTGCATAGTAACTAGGAAATTGAGGTGCATGATACATAGGATGATATGCAGCAGGTTGCACATAATATGACTCATTTCCATACCAAGCATTTTGATTTTTCTTGTTCTTATGCTTCTTTGGTTTACTAGGTGCTTGCTCAGCTTGTTTAGACTTAGCTTTACCACTAGTCTGATTGACTTTAGCTTTATCAGCAGACTTCTTAGGACTCTGCTGTTTGGTCTTACTAGTCTTATTTCCTACACTAGGCTCTTTGCTCTTTTTAGCCTTAGGAGATTTCTTCTCCTTTAATTCTTTCTCAGGTGAAGTAGGTCTAGCAGTTTGAACATACAGAATGACCTTACTATTGTCAGCTGATATGAATTTTTCAGTATGGTTCAACTCTTGCTTATCCTGTTCTAAAGGCATCTTCTGTTTACTAGATGTATGCGTGGATGCAACAGATGATTTCTCATGAGACTCGATGATCTTTTCAAGTTCCATGATTTTTCCTTTATACACTTCACATTCAGCTTTCAGAGATTCATGCTCTTGCTCAAGCTGTTTATACTCGACTGATTCTTTTGGCTTTTCAGCTTTAAGTTTCAGTGAGTTATTTTGCTCTTTTAGCAAGCTCATCTCTTCCTTAAGCTTAACAAATTCTCCAGCAATAGTAGTATTATTTAGCATCATTTGCTCTAGAGAATCAAACAATTCATTGTTTTGAGGAGTTACCTCATCCTCAGAGTCATCAGAGTCTTTTGCCATCAGGCACAGGAGAGCAGGTTTTTCTTCATCAGAAGATTCTTCATCAGACGAGTCTGAATCTGAATCAGATGAGTAGACAGCAGCTAGCTTTTCTGCTTCAGCTAACATTGCTTTGCCTCTCTGATGCTTTCTTTCTTTTCTTACTTTCTTCTCTTCCTCAGTGTACTTTTCTGCTTTTGGATATGGGCAGTCTTTGATGAAGTGTCCCAATTTCCTGCAGTTGTAACACATCAGTTTTGATTTATAATCATCTTTATCTTGAGAAGAAAAGTTAGGTTTAGAAGTAGAAGCAGCATGATTGTATTTGTTTTTCATTTTTCTCTTATAGAACTTCTTGAAGTTGTTCATCAATAATGCTACATCTCCAGCAGTGTACTCCTTCTTGTTGAGTAGAGTGGCTTCATCAGATGAGTCCACTTCTTTGCTTTTCTGTGCTGGTCTTCTGGTGTTTTCAGCAGCAACCAGTGCAGCTGTGGGTCCTGAAGTTGAGGTTTCTTCAATACCCATTCTAGGCAGTTTATACTCGAATGCCTTGAGTACAGAAAGCAGCTCTGTAAGAGAGATTTTTCCCAAATCCCTTGATTCTTCCATTGCTGTTACTTTCATGTTGAACTTTGGAGGTAGGGCCTTCAGTACTCTGTTGGTTATCTCTTTGTCTGTGAGGGTCTTTCCCAACTTTAAAACTTCATTCAATGTTCTGGTAAACCTGGTATCCATCTGATCAATGGTTTCTCCAGTCTTCATCTTGAAGTTGTCAAGTTTTTCCAATGCAACAGTGAGCTGATGCTCCTTGATAGCATCATTGCCTTCGCTCATATCTCTGACTTTGTCCCACATCTCTTTAGCAGTTTTGCAATGTTTGACTTTGTCAAACCGATCATTGTCCAGGGCTTTAGTCATGATGAATCTCCCAACTTTATCTAGATTGAAAAGCTTTATCTCCTCTGGAGTCATCTCATGAAGGTCTTTTTCCACAACCGTATCTACTTCATTTATCTTTATGGTCTTTGTGAATCTGAATGGACCTTTAATGATACATGTGTACATGTTGTCATTATAAGCAGCAAGGAAAATCTCCATTCTGATTTTCCAGTCCTCAAAGGACATACCAGCAATGTGGGGAACATGGCTGATACAATCCATTTTTCAAAAAGTTTTAGTTTTTCAAAAAGATGCTCTTTTGAAAAGTTTTAAAAATCGTTGAAAAACACTCGGATCAAGCTCGTTGATCAGGCAGTTGATTCAATTGAACCACCTGCTCTGATACCACTTGTTGGTCCCAAGTGGTCAGAAGAGGTTTAGAGGGGGGGGTGAATAAACCTCTTTAAAATTTTCTTGCAATTTTAACTTTAAAACTTTTCTTCAACTGAACAGACTAAGCTGATCAGATTAGTAAGTTACAACTCTGTTCGCGAACAAATCTTTGAACAGATTTGTTGACCACTCGTCTGATGGTTACTTAGCTGATTTGTTAAAATCAGTTTTAATACTTAGAGTACTTGCAGCGGATTTTCAAAGTGTTTTTCACAAGTATCCTTAGCAGTTTGAAAAATGTTTTCCCCAGTTTTGTAAACTCCTTTTTAACTTCTTTTCAAACAGTTAACTTAGTGTGTTTTATGCAATCAGTAAATATGCAGTTTTAAAACAATGTAAAAACACAATCAATTTTTATAGTGGTTATATGGATTTGAATATCCTTTAGTCCACTCTTCCAAGTCACACAGATCTTGGGTTATACTATAATCACAAAGTTTACAGTATACTCTGCTTGCGTCGAACAACAAATGAAACGACCACAAGTTCGCAATAGGAAATCACACAGAAGACCTATTCTCTGAAGTTTGATCACTCACTAAGATGGATCACAACTCCGCACAACACTCTTGTTTACAAAATCACTCAGAAGATGTATTTTTCTTGATTCTTCAACTCTGCCTTCGTCAACAAATGACTCAGCTGATGAGTGAGCTGTTCTTGAGACTTAAAGAATTTTGCTTCGGAAATTTCTCTCAGAAAGTGTGTTGCTTATTTCTTCTTCGTCTCTTTCAGCTATTTATACTTGAGGATTGAAAAATGTCCGTTGAAGAGAGACACAATTCAAATTCCTCGAGTACTGGTCCTTAAAATCCGCGAACGGCTCTTTTGCAGTCTGTCCGTACTGAACAGTACTATTCTGCAGGCAGCATTAAATGCACTCTTCTGATGCGAAGCATTTCTTCAATCATTTGTCTTTAATAACCTTGTACTTCAGCATTTATTACTCCAAAGGGCATTTATTACCGTTGGGAACACTTCTTGATCTTCTTTACTTGGCTGACGAAAGTACACGTCTGATGGCGAACTCGGCTGATCTCAAACTTGAACAAATCTGATTTGAGTCGGCTGATCTTCATCAGTCTGATAACTTTACTTCAGCAGATCAGAAGTCTTGGACCTTGAAACTTTTGACTCTTCTGATGTCTTCTTGTACTTAGTCAAAATCTCTTACAAAGGGATCATCAGCTAAGTTACTCCATACTTAGCCAATATTGAAGTTTTGGAATTCATCAAAACCTCCCTTCTAAAATTGTCTTTCGTGCCTTCATCTTCATCCTTATCCAACAATCTATATGGATCAGCCAGAGGGATTTGTAGCTTCTGGAAATGAGCGAAAAGTTTGTAAGCTTGTTAAATCAATATATGGTTTGAAACAAGCTCCTAAACAATGACATGAAAAATTCGGTAAAACTATTTTATCTTTTGGCTTCGTTGTAAACGATAATGATAAGTGCATCTACTGTAAAGTTAAAGGTGATAAATGTATTGTCTTATGTCTGTATGTTGATGATATTCTATTGATTGGATTTAATATTGAGATAATTAATGAAACCAAGTCATTCTTAAAGAGTAAGTTTGAAATGAAGGATATGGGCGTGGCAAATGTAATTATTGGACTCAAGTTGACTCGGTCAACTGATGGTATAGCAATTTCTCAATCTCACTATGTTGAGAAAATAATTAAGAAATTTGGCTATAAAGAATGTAAAATTGCCAAAACACCATATGATCCTTCAATAGCTCTCTTTAAAAATGAAAGTGGTGTTCCTGTATCTCAATTAAGATATTCACAAATTATTGAAAGCTTGCAATATCTGGCCAATGGCACGAGACCAGACATTTCGTTTGCAGTCTCGAAGTTAGCAAAATATTCAAGTTGTCCAAATCGAACCCATTGGGAAGCTCTTAACCGGGTACTTAGGTATTTGAAGGGCACAATATCACTATCTCTTCAATATGGCAGGTTCCCTGCAGTACTTGATGGGTATAGTGACGCTAGCTGGATAGCCAAGAAATCCGGAAGCAATGGGTGTACGGGTTACGTTTTTACCCTAGGTGGGGACGCTGTCTCCTGGAAGTCAACCAAGCAAACCTTGGTTACTCGGTCTACATTTGAGGCCGAATTATGTGCTTTAGACACGACAGGGACTGAAGCTGAATGGCTACATGGGTTATTGATCCAATTATCCATGGTTAGCTTGCCTCTTCCTGCAGTTGTGGTGCATTGTAGTTCTCAAACCACAATTGCAAAGATTAAAAGCCAAAAATATAATCAAAAGACCAAGAGACACATCCAAGTTAGACTAAAGTCTATAAGGGAACTTGTGTCTGATAGGGTCATACTCGTTGACTTTGTTGGTACCAAAGACAATGTGGCTGACCCTTTAACTAAAGGACTTGATTTGTCCTTAATACAGAAATCCAGGCTGGGGATGGGACTGAAAACCCTAAACTGATATACAAGCAGTGGCAACCCAACTTACCAAGTGGAGATCCCACAAGGAAGGTTCAATGTGGTATAAACAAACTGTTGGGTATATAAAAGTTGCTCCTAATTAAGACTGGTACTAAGTATCTGAGTCTATCCCCTGATATACCCGATAGGAGCTGACTACTGCTAATCCAGTAAGTGTATTAACACTGAATGAGGTCAAGTCTGTAAGACGGGATGCTAGCAGTACATCCTGAGATGCTCAACTAAGTGAATGTAGTTGTTTGGCCGCGACTAGAGGAAATAGGGTTATTCCTCAAATAACATTCATGATACAGGATCGGGACACATGGCCTATAATGTCAAACCTAAAGATTAACACGTAGCAAGTAACGTGTTGTTACCAATGGACGCTACCACTTCAAGGCCCAAATTCAAGGCTTAGATCCATTTGTCCCTGTGGTAGCATAAGTTGGATAACTTAGCCAGTGGTTCAAACCGGAAGGTACCATTGCTGAAAGCATATTACGATAACCCTAATAGATTATTTTTCTATAGATTTGTGAGGGATTGTTGTAATTATATGGATGGATACCCAATTAAAAGGTTGGAATCCATAGATAAATTGTTATATATATAAAGTGGGGAAAATAATATTTCAAATAAGATAATTTGTATGTGGGCTTGTCCCTTATTGGTCTAAGACTAATTGGCAAATTATAAAAGCCTTGTGAGGAAGTTGAAGAGTTTCAAACTCTTCATTTGTCCCACATTGACTTTTTATATTTGTGTGTACTAGTATATATGAACTTAAGTGTTTAGACTTGGTATAAGTCTTTACAAAGGGGGTCATATGAATACAACACACGCGCGCCGCCGCCCGCGTTTGGGCGAATTGTCTCGTCTCGGACTTATCTTTTTGGAGGAATTTTGAATTAAAATTTCAATTAATTTGGAATTCAAAATTGAAACAGTCACAATATTAATTCTGCAGGTTTTAAATTGTGTAACTTCTTTCGGTTACAGAAATTAATTGATTGTGTAATTCCTTTCAGTTACAGAAATTAATTGAGAAAAACGTATTTTCAGTTACAAAAATTTATGTTGCAGAATTAATTGCACCGAAAGTGGGTCGATAATTTCTTCAAGGCAAGCAGAATCATTTCTGCTATTTGGTTTGGATCAATTATGTTACTATACAGAATTGTTAGATAAGTTGATTTAAATTTATTTGTTTGGTTATCTAAACTGTTCGATTATTTAATTAATTGTTTTTCCTTACTATCCAAATTGGTTTGTTTGGATTTAGTTTCGATTCGATTTGTGTTTACATTTTGATAATCTTAGAACTGATTTTACCAACACCGACAAGTGGTGTGGAAGAATTCAACAGACTTGGGTTGTGCACTGTCTTCATCTATTGAACATTTTTGTAAAGGATATCTTCATGGGTATTTCGTTATTTGTTTGTATTACCCTCCCAGTAATATTGAGGGGCAACGACCTTATTAAGGATGATAATTAACAAAGTTTCGGTTCTATCTTAATGAATGAAATTGGAAAAGGACTGAAACTTCGTTCAATTTTTGGGAATTGTGTATTGCGAAATTGTACCATTAGAAAGCTCCCATTAAGAGCTTTGCAGCCATATAAAAACTGCAAAATTTGACCTTGTAACGAAGGAGTTATGGCAAAATTAAGATTGGGTCCTTATACTCCATGCCAGAGCACATCACCTGCAAAAGCTTGCAATTTTAGTGACTTAACGGCCACGTGATCGTTCCAGTCCAAAAAATTGATGATCAAAGTAAATGTGTCAAACGACCTTCAATTTTCGTATTAAATGAAGTTTTTTTTTTTTTGAAAGCTTGGTACCAAAAGTGTAAAGTAGGTAAAAGTTTAGTATCAAAAATGAAATTTTACCCCTTGCACGTGCCAAATCCGTGCCACTTAACGGATATGTACCGCGCACGTGATGATGAATTCTGTTAAAAATTTGACGACCAGATGAAAAGTATCAAGATGGCCTAAATCATGGTATCAAATGTGTTTTTTTTTTCTTCCAAAAAGCTTGGTATCAAATGTGTAATCTGGAGAAAAGTGTTTTTCCCACATTTGTTATGTAGGGCTGCAAATGGGGCGGACTCGGAGCGGATCAAGGTAGATCCGGATTCGGACCTGAACATAAAAAAAAAAGTGTATCCGAATTAGATCCAAGACCCTATCATTTTTTAAGGTACTATTTAAGAATTCGAATCAGGAAGAAATCCGATACGGCACAAAGATTCGAATCCGAATAAAAAATATTGTTATGTATATTTCTATTTTAAAAAATAAAAATTATCTAATCCAAAAAATTTATACAAGCTAAAGAGAAATGAAAATCGTTGCAGGTAATATGTGGTATCATAATACAAAATTTACAAGTTCTATGATAAATAATAAAATACTAAACACCCTTACTTATATTCACGTAGAAGTTAGCATGTTGGTAATACTAACTTGATACATGAACTAGTAACATAATAATATAGTTTTACCCTAACTACAATATATAGTAGTAATATTGTTCCTTCTTTTGTTAAGTATAAATCAAACAATTTCCTTTTCACGTGTAGCTATCAATATTATAATTCCAAGTCAATATAATAAATTATCAAAAAAGAAGTGAATATTAGAAATAATTTATGAAACATGAAAGTTAAATGTATATATATAGTATTATATTAAATATTAACCGGGACGCGAAAATTTAGTGGATTGGATCAACGTAGATTCAAATTCGCTCCATATAATTCGGATTGCGGATCTTCATAATCGGATTAGATCAATCGGATCATTAATAGAACAATTATTCTAATAAATTGGACCGAATTCTAATCAAATTCGTATTTAAATCCGCCCCACTGATAGCCCTACATATATATGGAACTTTCCTATAAATAAAAAGATATTTCCCTCATAATTGCACCTATCAAGGAAAACTCAAGCCTTAATAAGTTGATTATTATCTCCACACCTCTCTTTCCCTAAGATATGATGTTATTGGTTTTTCCGTTTTTGGAGTATAATATTTTGCATTTTCTTTCAAACTTCTCCAAAATTGCTCTCTATTTCTCTCTCTTCATCCAAACTGCACAATTCCCTTAACGTTAAAAAAATCGAAACTTGTATACATAATCACAATCAACAAATTAATTTACTTTTTTTTCAAAAAAAAATTAGACATGAGAATATGCACTTTTTAATTTTTTTAGACATGAGTATATTTTTTTATTCTCTGTACATATAATTGAATCAAAAAAAAAAAAAAATCTGTACATATACCATTTATATCTTGGCCCATTTGGCCCCATAACAATCAGGGCCTAGTTATGAACAAATGTTGAAGTTTAAATTGAGGGTTAAATGAATAAGTGAGAGTGTAACACAAAATGCAATTAGAAAAATGATGTTTAAAAGTCAAAGTGGACTGAGTTAATGCACGCAAAAATCAAAAGAAAAATATTAAGCTAAATAATTACGTGAGTCCTAAATGTCCAATTTTCAAGAATTGTTGTTTATCTATGTCAATTTACCTTCCTTTCAAATGCATAATTATTAATATATCTTCTTGTGATTTCAAAAAAAAAATATTTTACTTCCTTATAAAATTTTAAAGAAATTATTTACCGCCTTGAGCCGGATAGCATAAGTCACTTGCAGACAGGGGCGGATCCAGGAATTTGGGTCAGGGGGGGCTAAAATTATACACACAAAAAAAAATCAAACAGTTAACATAAAGTTTATAATATTCACATAAGAACCCAAAATATCTACATATTTACTTTAATAATTGACCACGACGGTTTTTCATCTTTTGAAATCGGTCCATGATAGCATCATTTGAAATACTACTAAATATGTCTCTCTCTATAAAGACAACTAAACTATCATTTAGCCGTTGATCGTTCATTCGGTTATGAAGTCGATTCTTTACTATCTTCATAGCCGAAAAAACTCTCTCCACTGATGCAGTTGCAACGGGTAGAATAAGCGCCAATGTCACAAGTTTGTAAACCATCGAGAATGCGACATGTCTTTTAGTTGCAACCATCTTCTTAGCAAGATCACAAATCCCTTTCAAACTAGAAAAATCATCACTTGATCGAACATCCCTAATATAATTTTCAAGTTGATTGGGAAGAGCCGAGAGCTCAAGAAAAGAAAAGTCATTTGGATAAAATTCGGCAAGACGAACGAGTTTTCCTTTGTCAAAAGCTTCAAAGTGATTGGATGGGTTTAAGCATGCAACACAAAGAAGCAACTTCGTGTTTACTTCATTGAAACGGTTGTTCAACTCTTGCAATTGTCTATCTATCACCGAATTGAATCTCTCAACTTTGTAATGATGTTCGATAGTCACTTGTTCAATCCTACGCTTTGGCCTCCCATATGGAACATAAACATTACTCATTGAAGGAACTTCAATTTCATGTTTAGAACAAAAAGAAGTAACATCCTCCAACAAAGTTTCTCATCCATCATCTCTTGTCTCTTGAAGACGATCTTTCGCTAATTTGACTAATTTCATAGCATTCACTATATCTTGATCTTTTCTTTGTAAAGCTTGAGACAAGTCATTAGTGATCCCCAATATCGACGCCATCAAATGTAAATTGAAGACAAAGGAAAATGATTGCAATATTACCAATAGATTGCTTGCTTCTCCATTCTTATAATTGGAAGAGTAAGTTATTGTTAAAGTGGGTATATTATTGGACTTAAAATTATATTTGGGCTATTGGGCTAATATATTAAATTTTTTGTTAAAAAAAAAATTATAACACATATATATAAAAAAAAAAAAAAATTTCCAGGGGGGGCTATAGCCCCCCCTTGCCCCTATGTGGCTCCGCCACTGCTTGCAGAAATTGAGAGTGACATAAAAAATATTTTTGTGACATGGTGGTGGTGGTGGTGGTTCGGGTGTTAAATTGCCAAATTTACTTTATATGAGCGCAATTTTTTTGAAAAACATCGATTAACGCGGACAATAAAAAGGTATAAGTAATTAAATGAACATAAGGTGAAATGGATAAAGAAAATTAATATATCAACACGTGAGTTTGTGTTGATTAAAGTTCCAAAAAAAAGGTATAAAAATTATTATACCACTAAACCAAAATAGAGAAAAAATTTAAATCACTTATAAAGATAATACCATAAAGGGTTAAAAAAACAATCTTACACATATACCAAAGGGATAATTACGGGATTTCCCCTGAGATTAGGTATAATTATCATAAAATTCCCTTCGACTATCATAATTATAGGGATCTTCCCTGACGTTTCAAAAACCTTACACCCGTAAAGTTTGCGTTAGTTTTTTATGACGTCATCGCTCATTTTTTATTGAATTTTCTTTTTTATCCTTGGAGTTACTGTAGCTATTTTGATGGACAGTTATACCCTTAATATGTTTAATGCATACGAGGGTTCCTTTGCAATGTATATATATAAGTATGAGTTCAAATGTTATAAATTTACATGAAACTTATAGTTAGTTTATTAGTGTATAATATTCTTAAATTAAAATATAATAACACATTAATGTTTTTCAATTTTTATCATAATATTTTTACAATTAAAGTACAAGGAAAATTAAATAATTTTTGTTAATTATAAGAAAAATGTTGATAGAACATAAATAAAAAATGTAAATCCATTCAAATTTCACATCTAACCCATAATTTTAATAATTTCAATTTTTTACATAATTTAAATAAAAGGATAAATGAATGAATGGAAGGAGCGGTGACGGTAGGGACGGCGAGGTGTGGGTGCGGATTGGGATGAGGGTATAGGGATTGAGATTTTTTTATGTATAAAATTAATTTTTTAAAAGCCAGGCCCTAAAGTGCAATTATGATTTTTTTAATTCAAAATTAAACTTTGTAAGGGTAACATGATAATTTTGTGCATTATTGTATGAATAAATAGAACATTTCATTAATCAGTTTTCTTTTAACTTTTTTTCCTTAATTAAAATTGATGAGTTCTACATTATCATATCACTATTTTCGTCCAATTCCGTCAAGGTCCGTTAGGATTTTGTAATCTTTTGAAACGTCAGAGAATGTCCCTGTAATTATGATAGTCGGAGGGGATTGGGCTGTAATTACACCTACCTTCAGGAAATGTCCCTGTAATTAATCGTAGACCAAATAAAGAGAACTGTTGAATCGATTAAAAAGAAAATAATAAAAAAAAGTTACGGGATCAATTTTACAAATTTTCCAACAATATTCTACTTTCCACAAATGTTTCATGCAAATCACTTATAGTATTGATAAACCTCCATATTTGCATGACCAACCTACTTCTTAATCTATTCAATTATTTTTCTCTTATAAATTGTGGCATTGCTCTTCAAACTAAATAACTCTTCTTTGTTAATTTTTTATATAATGAAAACATATAAATTTTTATTTAGTTTCTTATTTTTCATAATATTTCAAGTTACCGCATATGAAAAATTGAATTTGGTGATTCAATATGCGCTAGCCGTTTGTTACCTCCGTAACCTTCATTCGAAAGTTCCTTGCCAAACCTACCCAATCCCATATGATTTTACACTTCATGGATTATGACCATCTAACAGGCTAACATGTGTGCCAAGATGTTATGTACCTCAATCATTCCAAGCAATCAATGTAGGTATTTTTTAATTTTTTATTTTATTTCTATATTTTAATCCTTGAATGTATCAATGTGCTCAATTGTATTTTTGCTTGCAGGACCAATATTTTTCTGGCTTTGTTGAATACCCATTTGCCGATCTTTTGAGCGGAGAACGTGTTCAAACACAGTTCAATTTTTTGAGGCACAAGTGGGTTATGCATGGAGCATGCATGTTGCACCTCGCCTCATCTGGTTATCTAAGCTTTGCACTAAATAAGAAGATGGCAGTTAACGTTGCAGGAATCCTTCATTATTCCGAAGTGAATCATGGATATATTAGGCCCATTGACATCAACCTTGCAATATCCTCTTACATATCCCACCAAATCGTACTAAAATGCCTATTTATACTACTCCTATCTTGGATGAATGGCTAAGATTAAGTTGATCTAAGGGTGGGTATTAGTTCTCCTGAATGTTCTAGGCTATTTGAACATTCCATGATGTTCCTACTACATTCCAAGAAAAAATTACATGCTTCTACATGATTCTATGGTCTTCCACAAGTCTCTAGAATATTCTGCAATGTTCTCCAGTTGTGTAGACCTTCTCGGATGCTCTAGAATGTCCCAGACTCGTACAGAACCTTCCGAAATTCTCCGGAAACCTACATTACCTTGTTTGATTTCTCATGTGCCTTGCTAGCCCTGGACAACTAGCTGGGACGCCCCTAGGCCATTGTGCAGGTCGCTCCTTGGCCAAATGTTGTACCGCTTCTTATTTGGGATTCTTTTCTTGCCTGGGCCACTCCCAAAGTGATGTGATGTATGCTCGGCTAGGCTTCTTGTCTTGCCTGTGCCACACCCAGAGTGATGTGTTGCATGCCCGGCTAGGCCACTCGCCTGGTTGACTGTCCCGTCATGCCTAAGTCCATTCATGCCATGATGTCGACCATAAGTCCTACATGTTCGACCACCTTGGTCCGACAAAGTTTTGAGGAGTGAACCATGCTCAAATAAATTTCGATTTCTTGAAGCAGGAGTGGGTTGCGTATGGAGCATGCATGTGGCCCGGCTTCAGCCAAACGATTATCCAAACTTGGCAATAAATATGAAAGATAGATTTAACGTCGCGGAAATCCTTCAAAATTATGAAGTGAGTCATGGATATGTTAGAATCATTGACATCTAAACTGCAATATTCATAGTCTTAGACAACCTACCCGTACTAAAATGCAGAAACAATTTGTTGCTTGAAGTAGTAATTTGTTTCGAAACTAATTAGTTCCCACCCATTGTAATTTCGATTTGTACAAAGAACCATGTCCACCGGGACCAAATTCTGTGGTGTCATATCTATGAATTTGTATAAAATCAACTACTCTGCAATGTACCAAAATCATAAAAATTGTATTATATATGCAGAAGTGTTTCTAGTTATAGTTTGTTATCTAAAAGCGACTGTTTCTTGATATTTTTCCAATTCACTCATACGCTTAGAGAATCAATCAAAACTTTATTGACATTTAATTAGATAGTAATAGGCAACTACTCCATTTAGAATTTGACTCTACTGTTAAGGGCCTTGGCCTTAATTTGTTGCATCTTTATTAATTACTTTAAAAAAAAAAAATTATGTAGTTTTGATGATATCAGGTCATCATCAACTGGCCCTCCCACCTGAACCCACCTATTAAAGAATCTGAAAAATTTATAAACAAAATAGTGGTCATGTTAAAGAAATACAATTCAAATCATCATGGACATTTATTTTATGCATCGAGTGAGCTAATCCTCTGTTTTAAAGAAAGGACTAAAATACACAATGATGTGACCCTTTTTTAATCAAAAAATTATTTAATATAAGTTAGCGACATTTCTACAAATTCGAATTTTTTATATCTATGTTGAATGAAAATTATTAAGTATTTAGATGTTCCATAATTTACAAAACTATACCATATATTTTAATAAAGTAATTATAACAAGGACCGAATAATTTTATTTTATTTTTGTGTTTTTCGGATATCATGGAAGAAAACTCCACAAATATAGAAAAGGAAGGATCGATCAAAACAATATATAAATATACAATAAATTAAAAGAAGTTTTGGTGAGAAGGATTAAAAAAAAAAAACAGAGCAATCATCTCATGCACTCTTCTTATCAAACATACTTTATGTCTTCATCTATCATTGTCTTAGTTAAATTATCATGAAATTTCTCAATGTTTGAGAAACTAATTTTTCATTTTTTCTAATATCGGTGCATATTGGCTAGTCGATTTATAGCATACCTACTTTATAATTAAAACTTTGTGTGAAATCACATATTCATTTAGTTTAGTGACAATTGTAAATGTGCGTCACAAAAATATGATAAAAATTATTTTATTTCTCTTCATTTCACATTTTAAAGTCATATGTATGTATCACTTTTATGGATTAATATTTCACCTTCTTAATATGTTTAATCTAATATTAGAAACTTTTTGTTATATTTTCGGATATATTCCATTTGAAAAAAAAAAATTGTAAATAAAAAATAAGTATTAATAGAAATTAGTCTTTAGTTTTGTTTCCATTGACCCAATATGTTTTCGGTGGACATGTATGATAATTTTGATTATGATTGGTTTACAAATATAACTTGAAATTTTTGTGAGACATACACATATATTTGACATTGAATATATGTATAACATTAAATTTAGAAATAAAATGGATTAAATGATCTATAATACATGTACTAAGTAAAAACAAACGCGTATGAATAGCTTATGCTCTTCTATACCAATAGGACTTGTGAATTAATCTAGCAAATACTTTCAATCTATCTATCAATCAATTAATTATAAACTTGTATAGTCTAATCTGCATTTGCATAATACTTGGGGGATGGAAAGGGACAGGCTGCAAACAGCCCCCACTCCAGATTACGCCCTAGAAAGATATAAAGTCATATAAATAATTGGTTCATTAAGAATATTTTGAAAATTCAATACTTGTAATTCGATATCTTAGTTCTGCATAATTAATAGTGTAACTTATGATATCATGAGTAAAATTATTATTTTGTGAATTTCTTGTCATTATCGAAAACTACGACAACAACCGAAATATGACATAGTCTGATATAAACATTTATCAACATGTAATGTAAGAGGATTCGATATAGAAGAAGTTGAGCTATCGGATAACACTTGTACTAGAATATCACGAATTGAAAGATCTATAAAAAACATATATAGAGTATTTGAAGTTCATTTTTGAATCGAGATATATTTGACACTTTTCACTGTTTTGACTATAACTTTGGTTACGATTGTTAGAACTGCGATCAAGTCCCCAATCCGGAGAGCTCTCGACGGTGCGCACGTCTTGTGAATCACCTAGAGATAAATTTCCCCAACTTTCATCCTCAAATTTTTTCGTTTTCCCTATTAATTTTGTATTTTTAGTCATTTTTTGTCATTTTTAGTAATATTAGACTAGTGTCTAGTTTGTATTTTTCGCCATTTTTAGTAATATTTGTATTTTTGATCGAGTATCTAGTTTTAAACTGGTTTGATTTTTGGATTTTACCATTTTTATTTTGATTGTTTGACCCTTTTGGCTATTAATCCGGCATGTGGACTATTTTGAACCAGTTGATTATTTTGGAATATTTAAACTTAGATTTTCTCTCAAGGATTTCATTTCTTGCAATCTTCTTCGTGTAATTTTTGGTGTTCATTTTTAGTCTACAAGTTAATCTCTAATTTGTCCAACTCCAATATGCAAGATTTGTGCTCATTTATTTTTCTTCATCGTTTCATTGCTATCAATTGTAAGAATTAGACTGAGGAATCCCATACACTATTTACAATGTTTTCACTTTTTTTTTTTTTTATTATAATTTCAACGTTTTTACTATAATGGAAAAAGAGAAGTAATCAAAATTTGAAACATGATTTAAATTATATAAACTGATCATTTAATGGTTTTATGCAAAAAAAAAAAAAAAGGACATTTGGATATACAATATTATAAAGATTGATTCAATCCAGCTTTGCTATCAAGTATGACGGTGGTTTTTCCAATTAAAATGTTAGACTTGATTGATTGTTGAAATACAATCAATGATTTAATATTGCAAATGGTAACATCACACTTGATAACCCATATTAAAAAAATCAATTAAAATATTATCTTGCAGAACTTCCTATGTACCTAGGAACATTAGACAATTACAAGGTAAAAACAACTCATAGCTGAAAGCAAAAGCTTTTCTAATTTCATATTATATAGGCCTTAATCATTCATAAGATGACAAAATATTGTATGAGAAAATTACATGTATGAAAATAAATAATGTATCATCAACTATTGCAAATTATTAATAGTATCCTAAATCATAATATATGGAGCCAATTAACTAAAGAAGGACGTAACGTATGCATATTCTCAATTCGAACTCGATAATTTAACACTCAAACTGATGTGCCATAATAAAAAAAAATTCATGAATAAATTGAGATAATCCTTGGTGAACGCGGATTTGGTTTCTAAGTAGTATTAGAACAAGTTAATGGCAATTTATTTTCCCAGTAGTTTGCATAATGTTTAATTTATTCTCCTATGATTTTGAAAAAAAAAATTTGAGATAAGATAATGAACTTCTTGATTTCTCCTTTTTGTTGTAATTTGCTTGTAAGAAAGGACCTCTATTCGTAGTTGAAGTTAGTGAACTTATTCTTAGTCCAATAACGTGACACAATCTGATTGACTTTGATATTATTATGACAAGATAAATAAATTGATTGTGTATTAATCTTGCATTTCAAGAGATATCATATGCAAGTATTGTTTTTTCTAGACGTGTAAATTTAACTTAATTGAAAAGAATTCTTTAAAGGCCGATGAGGCCTTAGCCAAGTGGTTAAGGATGAGGCTCCATGACCAGGAGGTCATGAGTTCAACTCCCACGAATGTGGATATTTTCTCTAGTTTCATACTAGCCTTTCTCTAGTTTAATACTAGTAATTAGTTCACTTTGTTATCATTGAAATAATTTCGATCCGATATAATATAATGTTTGATGTAACAATGTATTCACCATCTCAAAAAAAAAAAAAAAAAAAAGAATTCTTTAAAGCAATGTTTGATTAACCAATCAATTTAGAACATTTAAATTGATAACAAATTGTATGTTGCAGTTTTCAACACATATATTACATCATTTGGCCACAAATTTGACTTGTGTACAACTCATATATTAATTATGTCCAAGTCATGCACAATAAAATAATTATATCAAAGTGTGATCTCACAATCCTTAATTTAATTTTGACTTAACGGGTACAAAATCAAAACAATTTAAAGACCTACTCAACTTGACACATAACCGAAAAAATATCGCAAATAATAAAATAGTGATATTGTTTGCCAAGGAATAATTCAGAAAAGATATAAAACAGGAATCAAATTTGTCTTATTCCTTGAGTATAAAGTAGATTCAGGTATATACGTTGTTGATTGGGTCAAGTCATATAATTCAAATAAAATTTTGTTTTATACTCATATAAACTATAGTGCCATGACAAATGGCCATTTATATATGGTGCATAATGTTTTTTTTTTTTTTTCTACAGGTGCATAAATGTATATGTACACTTAAAATCAAGATTATTAAATAAATATCGAAACACGAGCTTGCTAAATGCAGTTCAGGTTTGGCAGAACTGTCCGCAGTTCACCACTCAATGAGTGTCATGTGGCAACAAATTGACTTGTAACCTGTTATGTAATTATACTACCAGGACTTTGAAAATGTCCTAAATACCCTTATTCCTTCTCTCCCAAATTTCTTCTTCTCTACCAAACATCATTTTTCTTCTACACGACTAAATTGATTTTTTTCATTTCTCAACGGAATTTTGCAAGATTAGTCTCATTCTCTTCGTCTCTTCATCAGGATTACGTTGATGGTTTCAATTTTTCGTTTCTCTTTGTTTTTCGTTGTTAATTTTCAGATCTATAAAAAACCAAAAAAGAACTTAATTTTTTATTTCTTAACGTTTCGTTGCGTTTCCTTCCAGGTTTCTGTTTCTAGAGCTATTTAAACGCATTGGCCGGCTTCAATTTTGTGTTTTCAGCTCGGAATTAGTGGATTTGAAGATCGGGCCACGAAGAACATTTTCGGGCTATTGCTTTTTTCACGTTTCGTTGCATTTCCTTCCGGATTTCTGTACAGGTGCATAAATGTATATGTACACTTAAAATCAAGATTATTAAATAAATATCGAAACTTATTGGAAATTATATGTCATGTAATCTAAAAGAAAAAGTTCAAGGTCAAAGTGATTTTACTGTATATGCTGTGGCATTATGCACGAATAGAACACATAAGAAATCACAATAATTAATTAGATAAAAACTTATAGGGAATTGAGAGAACAAATTGTTGGGAAAAACCGGTTTTAAGATTATCAATATCCGAATACAAATTGAAACTGAGACAAACAAACCAATTTGAACAGTAAACGAAAATATAATTAGTTATATAAACCGAACAGATAAATTGAAATCAACTTATCTCACAATTCTGTATAGTAACAGAATTGATCCAAACCAAATCGCAGAGTTATTTCTGCTTGCCTTGAAGAAATTATCGACCCACTTCCGGTGCAATTGGGAATCACGAACACTTCTCCCAGGATAATTTGGTTACAAGAATTCCTCCACTGCACAGTAGCAGAAATTCCACCTCGAAGAACACTCAAAAGCAGAAAAGTAACCCAGAACTATTTTTCTCAGAAAGGATTTCGAGTGAGAGAGAACAGATTGTTGTTTCTGTTGGTGTGATTTTCAGAGCTGAAAGGCACTCGTATATATAAGCGAATGGGGAAGCCTTGGGGAGCCTGCAATTTAATGCTGGTCATTGAATTCGAATAAAACTGCTGCAATAATGATAAAACGTTTTTATCAATTCAATTCTGTAACTGAAACGTTACACTTTCAGCTTTTATTCAAATTTGAATTTAAAAATTTATTTAAAATTCGAGCTACAGAATTTTTAATTTCGAACTTTTAAATTAATTAATTCAAACTTCTTCCAAAAAGATAAGTCCGAGACGAGACAATTCGCCCAAACGCCCGAGCCCAGTTCAGTTCAGTTCAGTTCAGATCCGAGCCGAGCCGAGCGGGCGGCGGCGCGCGTGTGGTGTATTCATATGATCCCCTTTGTAAAGACTTATACCAAGTCTAAACACTTAAGTTCATATATACTAGTACACACAATTAATAAAAGTCAATGTGGGACATATTAAGAGTTTGTAACTCTTCAACTTCCTCACAAGGCCTTTATTAGTCTTGGACCAATGAGGGACAAGCCCACATACAATTATCTTTATTGAAAATTAATTTCCCCATTATATATATATATATATAATATTTATCTATGGATTCCAACCATTTAATTAGGTATCCATCCACATAATTACAACAATCCCCCACAAATCCATAGAAAAATAATCTATTAGGATTACTGCAATGTGCTTTCAGCAATGGTACCTTCCGGTTTGAACCACTGCCTAAGTTATCCAACTTATGCTACCACAGGGACAAATGGATCTAAGCCTTGAATTTGGACCTTGATGTGGTAGCGTCCATTGGTAACAACACATTACTTGCTATGTGTTAATCTTTAGGTTTGACACTATAGGCCATGTGTCCCGATCCTGTATCATGAATGTTGTTGAGGAATAACCCTATTTCCTCTAGTCGCGGCCAAACAACTACATTCACTTAGTTGAGCGTCTCAGGATGTACTGCTAGCATCCCGTCTTACGGACTTGACCTCATTCAGTGTTAATACACTTACTAGATTAGCAGTAGTCAGCTCCTATCAGGTATATCAGGGGACAGACTCAGATACTTAGTATCAGTCTTAGTTAGGAGCAACTTTTATATACCCAACAGTTTGTTTATACCACATTGAACCTTCCTTGTGGGATCTCCACTTGGTAGGTTGGGTTGCCACTGCTTGTATATCAATTTAGGGTTTTCAGTCCCATCCCCATCCTGGATTTCTGTACTAAGGACAAATCTAGTCCTTTAGTTAAAGGGTCTGCCACATTGTCTTTGGTACCAACAAAGTCAACGACTATGACCCTATCAGACACAAGTTCCCTTATAGACTTTAGTCTAACTTGGATGTGTCTCTTGGTCTTTTGATTATATTTTTGGCTTTTAATCTTTGCAATTGTGGTTTGAGAATCACAATGCACCACGACTGCTGGAAGAGGCAAGCTAACCATGGGTAATTGGATCAATAACCCATGTAGCCATTCAGCTTCAGTCCCTGTCGTGTCTAAAGCACATAATTCGGCCTCAAATGTAGACCGAGTCACCAAGGTTTGCTTGGTTGACTTCCAGGAGACAGCGCCCCCACCAAGGGTAAAAACGTAACCCGTACACCCATTGCTTCCGGAGTTCTTGGCTATCCAGCTAGCGTCACTATACCCTTCAAGTACTGCAGGGAACCTGCCATATTGAAGAGATAGTGATACTGTGCCCTTCAGATACCTTAGTACCCGGTCAAGAGCTCCCCAATGGGTTCGATTTGGACAACTTGTATATCTTGCTAACTTCGAGACTGCAAACGAAATGTCTGGTCTCGTGCCATTTGCCAGATATTGCAAGCTTCCAATCATTTGTGAATATCTTAATTGAGAGACAGGAACACCACTTTCATTTTTAAAAAGAGCCACTGAAGGATCATATGGTGTTTTGGCAATTTTACATTCTTTATAGCCAAATTTCTCAATTATCTTCTCAACATAGTGAGATTGAGAAACTGCTATACCCTCAGTTGATCGAGTCAACTTGAGTCCAAGAATTACATTTGCCACACCCATATCCTTCATTTCAAACTTACTCTTTAAGAACGACTTGGTTTCATTTATTATCTCAATATTAGATCCAATCAATAGAATATCATCAACATACAGACATAAAACAATACATTTATCACCTTTAACTTTACAGTAGATGCACTTATCATTATCATTTACAACGAAGCCAAAAGATAAAATAGTTTTATCAAACTTTTCATGCCATTGTTTAGGAGCTTGTTTCAAACCATATAGTGATTTAACAAGCTTGCAAACTTTTCGCTCATTTCCAGAAGCTACAAATCCCTCTGGCTGATCCATATAGATTTCTTCCTCGAGATCACCATAGAGGAATGTTGTTTTAACATCCATTTGGTGAATCGGAAAATCATATATAGAAGCCAGTGCTATTAGCACCCGGATTGTAGTCAAACGAGCAACAGGGGAATATGTATCGAAGAAATCGATTCCCTCTTTTTGCCTAAACCCTTTGGCAACTAATCTGGCTTTAAACTTATCTATGGTTCCATCAGATTTAAATTTCTTTTTAAAGATCCATTTACATCCAATCGTATTACATCCCGGAGGGAGATCGACTAGTTCCCATGTCCCGTTAGAGACTATGGAGTCCATCTCACTTTTGACAGCTATCTTCCAATGCTTTGCTTCTTTCGAAGTCATTGCATCTTTGAAGGTTACAGGATCACCCTCGATGTTGTAAGTGATAAAATCACTTCCAAAATCCTTGGTAATTCTAGCTCTCTTACTCCGTCTGGGTTCATCTGATTCAATCGGTACTGAATCAGAAGTACTTGGATTAACCCCCACATTTGTCATCTTTTCCACATGATCAGGAATTGATGAAGATGTAAGGGCTGAATCTAAAGAATTCTCATTAGGTATTCCCGTTTTCATGGGAAATACGTCCTCAAAGAACGTAGCATCACGATATTCAACTATTGTGTTCACCTCTATGCCAGAAATTTCTGATTTTATAACCAGAAACCTGAGAGCATAGCTTGTTTCCACATAGCCTATAAAGATTGCATCAACAGTCTTTGGACCCAGTTTCTTTCTTTTGTGTTCTGGAACTAGAACTTTTGCAAGACAGCCCCACACACGAAAGTATTTTAAACTGGGTTTTCTGCCTTTCCAGAATTCAAACGGAGTGCTTTCATTATGTTTTAGAGGAACTCTATTCAGAATATGGCAAGCCGTATTCAAAGCTTCTCCCCACATATATTTAGGCAATCCAGAATTCAAAAGCAAACTATTAATCATATCTTTAAAATTTCTATTCTTTCGTTCTGCTATCCCATTTGACGAAGGGGAATATGGAGGAGTCTCTTCGTGAATAATGCCAAAATTTCGGCAATATTCTTCGAACAAATTAGACTCATATTCTCCACCTCTATCTGATCTCAACCGTTTAAGTTTCTTACCAGTTTGAGTTTCAGCTTCATTTTTAAATGTTATGAATTTTTCAAGTGCTTCAGATTTATTTTCTAATAAATAAACATAACAGTATCTACTGCAATCATCTATAAAAGTAATAAAGTATTTCTTATTATCTTTAGTTAAAATTCCATTGAATTTACAAATGTCCGTATGAACCAAATCAAGTATTTCAGACTGCCTTTCAACCGATTGGTATGGCTTTCTTACTTGTTTTGCTTCAACACAAATGTGACATTTGTCTTTATGGTTTATTTCATGTTTGGGGATTAGATTTAAATTCATCATCCGTTTAACAGAACCAAAATTTAAATGTCCTAATCTATCATGCCAAACATTAGAAGTTTCAATTGCATTCACAACTGGAAATTCAGAAATTTTATTAGAACCAACAGTTTCAACTCTTAATTTAAATAAATCATCATCTAAATAACCTTTACCAATAAAAGTCCCATAATACAGAATTACGACTTTATTGGATTTAGAGTTCATTTCGTAACCCTCCCTAACTATTACAGAACCACTTATTATATTCCTCCTGATCGTTGGAACATGATGCACCCTTTGTAGTGATAGTATGCGCCATGAAGGAAACTTCAAGTTCACGCGTCCTATCCCTAACACTTTAGCACCACTTGAATTTCCTATCGTCACGGATTTTCCATCAACAGGCTGATAAGACACAAATAGCAATTTATCAGCACATACATGCACATTTGCTCCAGTGTCTATTAGCCAATCAAATGGTTCATAAATAGAGAGAATTTCAGGTTTTAAGGAAACATACCCATCAACAGAGTTTTCTGGAGCTTTAGGTTCACTAGTATTCCCCACAACCATGTTTACCATAGCCGGAGCTCTAGTTTCACCAATGTCTCCCACAACCATGTTGACTGTAGCTGGTGTAGTAGACTCGGATTTGGCTTTGGACTTTTTAGTAGGACACTCCTTAGCCCAGTGACCCATATGTCCACAAGTCCAGCATGGTTTGTTTGCCTTTGGTTTCTTTTTGTTTTTCGGTTTATTTATAGATTTCGAGTTGGGGTTTACATGATTCAACTTTTTCTTTCCAGTTATCATATTTGCCTTAGGCTGGTACTCAACGGGAACACCATGAGTTTGGTTTTTGTGTTCCTCTTCGATACTTATGGCAATCATAAGATCATCAAGAGTCAGCTTTCCTTTTTGATGTTTCAATGTCAAGCCAAAGTTTTCCCAAGATTTGGGAAACTTATCAATTATTGACATAACCAGAAATTTTTCTGGAAGTTTAATTTCAGCATCAGAAAGAGCATGCTCAAGATTTATCAGTTCATGCGTTTGTTCAGTTACAGACTTTCCTTCAACCATCTGAAACCTCAAGAACTTGGAAACAGAATACTTTTCGAGCCCTTGCTCTTCAGTATTATATTTCCTGTCCAATTCCTCCCAAAGAGACTTAGCTGTGTATGAATCAGAACAGTACACGTCAAAGAGTACATTCGATAAAGCAGACAGAATGACTCCTCGACCAATTTGGTCCCGTTCTGACCATTCAGCTATTTGATCAGTCTTTGGATCGGTTTTAGTTGGTTCTGGTCTAGTCACCTGAATAATCGACAAAAGTCCCTTCATTGTAAACCAAATTTTCATGCGCTGTTGCCAACGCTTAAAAAATTGGCCTGAAAACTTTTCCGGTAAACCGGATAAGTCGACTTTTGTGGGTTGCATGGACACAGTACCGGAGCCTCCTGCAGACGACATGATAATTTTAAAACACGAAAATAATTTCTTCAAGATTGTTGGGAAAAACCGGTTTTAAGATTATCAATATCCGAATACAAATTGAAACTGAGACAAACAAACCAATTTGAACAGTAAACGAAAATATAATTAGTTATATAAACCGAACAGATAAATTGAAATCAACTTGCCTTGAAGAAATTATCGACCCACTTCCGGTGCAATTGGGAATCACGAACACTTCTCCCAGGATAATTTGGGAGATAATGATAAAACGTTTTTATCAATTCAATTCTGTAACTGAAACGTTACACTTTCAGCTAAGTCCGAGACGAGACAATTCGCCCAAACGCCCGAGCCCAGCCCAGCCCAGCCCAGCCCAGCCCAGCACAGATCGGGCGGGCGGCGGCGGCGCGCGTGGTGTATTCATATGATCCCCTTTGTAAAGACTTATACCAAGTCTAAACACTTAAGTTCATATATACTAGTACACACAATTAATAAAAGTCAATGTGGGACATATTAAGAGTTTGTAACTCTTCAACTTCCTCACAAGGCCTTTATTAGTCTTGGACCAATGAGGGACAAGCCCACATACAATTATCTTTATTGAAAATTAATTTCCCCATTTTATATATATATATATATATATATATATATATATATATATATATATATATATATAATATTTATCTATGGATTCCAACAATTTAATTAGGTATCCATCCACATAATTACAACAAATTGAGAGAACAAAAGTTTCAATTAACTATATAATCAATTTATTTTAGTTTTTCTAACATTCTAATAATCTTGTTAACAATAATTGTCCTTATACATTACCACACTAAAAGATATGACACTTTATTTAATATATAAAACATATAATTTGTCCTAGTATAATTATGGGGAAAAACTATTACCACTTTTTTTAGAAATATATCACTTTCTCAAACTGTACCTATAAGTTCACATTATTGGTGCCCAATAATTGAGGTTTATCAATGCGATGGGATGTGCAATTAGCAAAAACATCAATAGTTCTAACTTGGATTTTGATGTCTCGTCTACCTTACAAGAAGTTATGTAAACATATGCCCCACATACAGTAACGAAAACTACTTCAAATTAAAAACTTTTTTCAGAAAATGACATTGATCTTTTTTTTTAGCCATTTTCCCCACACAAACAAATCTATATCTTTGTTCGAATCTTGATTAAATTCTCCAAAAATATATGGCATCCACAAATTTTAGCACTCAAATTATATATGTTATACATTGGCAAATTTAATTTGAGCTCATATATTTGTGATTTTAAGGCTGTTATTTGCAATGAAACTTCAATCATGAAAAAAATCATGTAATAGGACTTTTGCATGTCTTGGAAATTCTCGAGGCTATGTCGAATAATTTACCCGTAGAAGGGTTTTAACTAAATGCGTTGTTTGATGTGGGATCACAAACTACTATTACTTAATGAAAATCGTGTCAACTATAGTTCATTTTAAGATAATCTAAAAGGCGATCAAGAGCAAATGGCTTGTTTATATCAAACTTGAAGATGCCCTTAACAAAATGAAAATTGTTGTTTAGTTGAAATGGTCCGGGTGCGGTTTAAGACGGATCGATTTGTTTATCGGGGCAATCAAGTTTGACCCACTTACACAATTTCATTTACATACTCAATTGCCAATTAATTCAAGCATATTCGAGTTTCATTTACATAATTGAGTGTAATTAATTTACTTGGTCAATTACCACGTTATGTTCAAGTTTGATCATTAAATTTAGTCAAATACTATCCAACTCATAATCACAGAGTAATACTCCCTACATTCCTAAGGTTGTTGGGCAAAGATTATCCATTAATAATGAGATAGGGTTAAATTGTCAAAAGAGCATTTAAGTCTCTCTTGAACTTCTAAAATAATATGTATTTAGAAATATTTTATTTTTTCTAAATGTTTATGAATGGAGGAACAAATTGAAATCCAGTTTATTAGATAACCATGTCCTAATTTGCTACAGTACTGATTCTACTTAGATACGAGTTTTTAAAGCGAATTTTTCTTCTTCTTCTTCTTTTTTTTTTTTTTTTTTTTTGCTGTTTATTAGATAAAATCCATTAATTAAGGCAAAATTGCAAAAATCGTCCCAAACTAATCACAGATTTTGGATTTTCGTCCCAAACTATTTAATTTGGCGAATTTCGTCCCGTAATTTAATATTTTTTTGGAATATCGTCCCACCATAATTATAAGACGGAATTGCGCATTTGCCGATGAATTATCACATGGCTGCTTAAGTGTCATGACATGGTAAATTTTAACATGAATAATTATATAATATTGCAGAGTTCGTCCCAAATTAATTGCAAGATGAACGTCATTTTCATTAAATTAAAAATTTAATATTGGGACTAAATTCATACAAAATGGTAAATTATGGGACGAAATTTGGCCAGTTGATATAGTTTGGGACGAAAAATCAAAATTAGTAATTGGTTTGGGACGATATTCCAAAATAATATTAAATTACGGGACGAAATTCGCCAAGTTAAATAGTTCGGGACGAAAATCCAAAATCAGTAATTAGTTTAGGACGTTTTCTGCAATTTTACCATTAATTAATAATACGTAAAAAGGGTAGAATAAAAAAGTATAACAATGACAAGCATAACAATTTGAATAGTTGAATAGTTCAGTTCATCTATGAATTCAATTTAAAATTTGAAGACCAACTAATTAATTAAAATGAAATATATTTAAACCCTAGTCAAATTGGAAATTCAGTCAAATGTACAATAACGCTAGGGTCAATCTCAGGGCTCTTTGACTAATAAACACACATTTAAGGGTACCCTACTATTCAACTAAAGTACCGGGGCCACTATAGATATTTATTAATTTCAACGAACATTGTTGCTTTCATTTATGCTCTTTCATCAATTCCATGGTTAAATTTAGGGTAACAATTTAATTAAAAAAAGATGTTATGGAAATCATCTTCTCAATTTTAATAATGTTTAAATTCAATTATCATCAAAATCGCGATTATTTTCTTTTTTAATTCTTAGTATTATATGTTAGTTAATTACTCACTTAAATTTATTTTCATTATAATTTGTTAATGATATTAATCATAATGCAATAATATAGTTTGGGGCCGTTTGGTAGGACCTAATAGGGGATATTAGGTCATATTATATGAGTTAATATGGGCTAATACAACGTTTGGTGGCATTGCTCTAATACCGGGTCAAATGGATTAAATCCTTACGACCCGATATTAAGACTAGATTATAATCCACAGTTAATCCGGGTAAATATGGATTAAGTAAATATTGTTAATAACCTCAAATTTACATATTTTCTTTTTAACATATCATTAAATATCATAAATTCTTCTCAATTATCTGAAAATGGAAAAACATTATACATAAATAAATCACAAATTAAAATCTATACCAATTTACAATTAACATGGAAGCATTCATTCAAATCTACCAAACATGTTTTTAATATTGTCTTCAATCTGGTTCCAATCTAATTCACCTTAATTCCATATACCCTACCAAATGGCCCCTTTATAGATTGACTAAAAATTCAAAAATGATATTGAATTGTAAAAACCCCTTTATAGGTTGACTAAAAATTCAAAAATGAGATTGAATTGTAAAAACTTTGATCCACCTCTTGCCTTGTCAACATTGTTGGGCTCTAGTCCACTAACCCAAAATGCTTAAGCCCATATTGACAAGTAGAAGTAGGTCAAAGTCTTTATTAACTATTCAAACAATTTATCCACAATCAATATGAGATTGGGGTGTTACATGTATTATCATATCAAGAATATTCTTTTTTTTTTTTTTGGTTTCCCAAGGGTTTTAATCCCTTTTGAGACGCGTCAGACACATAAAGTGGGAACCTCTTCCAACAGGAATTCGAACCCGAGTTCGCTACTTTGTAGTGTTTAGTCCCTTCCACTAGACCAATCACCTATTGGTCAAGAATATTCTTTGATTTCTTAGGAAAGAGTACGTAAAGAATGTGGAAGATATAAAGATAATTATAACTCTATGAGAAAAGATTACCGTAGTCTTTGTATATATTATTTGAATTTAGTCCTAGAACAGTATTAATGTCCCTATGATTTATTATTGTCCTTTTAGGGTTTGTGGTGTTCTCTCTATATATTATTTTTTTTAATTAATACTAGTGCAAATGCAAAAATAATAAGAGAAAATACAAGTGCTATCATGTAACGCTATGATCATTTGAGTCGTCTCAAATGAATAAAACTCTGATTTTCTCTGTAAATCTCAAACTATATTTAGAGATTGTAGAGAAAGCCAAGTCTTAAATAGTGGTACTTTGATTTTTACAGTAAGTTAAATTAAGGGGGGAAAATGTCCATTCCATAATGAATGACAATAATTTGCCATTGCAAGGCTACAATTTGGCAAGCCTTTTCATAAATTGATTGCACCTTTGGCTGTATTAATAATTTTATTGAATGGGACGTAGGTGTATATGTGGCGAAGCCCAGTCGCTATTTGCTATGTGGCCACATTGCCGCAGCCAACAAGTAACCAGACTTTGAAAGTGAAATTTAGAGTAAATTAGCTATACACATAGGGATTACAGCCCCCATCTGGTCCAAACCCCCACCTATAATTATATTTCTTTTTTGTCCAATCTATATATTGACAAGTGTCCTCTTGTTATATGTTTCCGCAAGATAAGATTTTTAAGGCCACAATTCATTGGTGAATAATGAACCGATTTTTGCATATTTGTCTCTCATAATCGACGACCTTACTATCAATGCATTGTCTCACCAAATGACTTTTACGGTAATTACAGGACGGATACGGCCTCACATGTCTTGCACGTGCTAATGGTTAACTTTGTTCCTTCTTAAACATGTATTTTAACACAAATAGTCTCTATGAATTTTAAAAAAAGATTATTACATATTTATCCCCAAGAACTATGAACTAGGCAATTTGACTAAATTTAAAAATTAGTATTACATATTTATCCACAAAAAAAAATTGATAAAATTATATAATTGTATAAATTTGATTAAAATTGGTAAATAACTGGACTAATAATGGCTCGAGCTAGCATCATGCACAGGCCTTGTGCTCGGGATTTTTTTTTTTTTTTTACATTCGGAGTTAATTTTGAAAAGGTGTTAAAGTTCATGATAGTATGTTTGTCTATACACTTTATTAAATTTCGATTTATCTATATATTAACAAACAAAAGAAAAAAAAACCACACATACATACCTAATACCCCAACCCAACCCCGGCCCTAACTAACATCGTCCTTACCACATCTTCCCCAACCCACCCTCATCTCGACGACACGATAATGGTGGAAGAAGATAGGTCTACGGCGGTGAATAGGTGGGGTGGGAGGTGGTTTTTGGGGCGGATAGACAAATCTTCAATTTTTTTAAAGTATATATAATTTTATTTATATTATATATATTATTGATTATCTAAAAATAAAATTAATATTTGATAAAGTGTTGTATTTTATTTATATATAGTTTATTAATAGCATGTAGAAATGATTTAAGAAATATGTAAAGAATATTTATTTTCAAATTTTATAGTAAATATTATACTATTTAGTAATATTGCATTTAAGTAAGATGTATTTTTATGGTTTTATACTTATAATTATTTAAGTCTAAAACTAGAACTTCATTAAATAGTATTTTAAATTTTGTAAAATAATTAACTGATATTTAGTTAACATTTTATGGACAATTAGTTAGTTCAGATATTTATACATAATCATATTTTAAAATTATTAATCTCTTAGGTTGTTTTATTTTTAACTTACTCTCATATATTTTAATTATAATAATTATATACTTTTATATGGACTTATTATTTAGAATAATATTTACATTACTGATATGATAAACATAAGTTAGATACATATTATTCCATATATTTTTATTTTAAATATGTTTGATTTTTTCATATTTTTAATCAATTGTAGGATATTGTATAACTTTTATGTACATAACATATATTTTATAACTAATACTATATTAATTATATCATTATGACGTCATATATGTTCAATCAATGACCGGATCGGTCCAACCAGTAAAACTAGTGGACAATCGGCTAACTAGTTTCTTATCTGGTTCGATTCTGAAAATATTGATTATAGGGACCTTCCATATGGTTAGGTGTAATTACCGTATGATCCCTCCGATTATCAAAATTACAAGGACCTTCCATGAAGTTTCGAAAACCTTACATCCGTTAGGGTTTCATTAGTTTTTTTATGACATCATCGCCCATTTTTAATTGAATTTCATATTTTACCCTTGCGGTTACTGTAGATATTATGGTGGACAATTATTCCCTTGTTATGTTTAATGCATATGAGAGTTCTCTTTGCAATGGGAATTATTGCATTTTTGGTACCACAACTATAATAGCTGGCGTTGCTACCCCATATATTTTCGGGCTGGCACATTTGGTGCCAAAATTTCAACAATAGTGGTAATTTTGGTACCAATTTAGGCCCAATTCTAAAATTGACCCGAAATCCCCCAAATACGGACAATTTTTCATGTCACATGGCCCGCACTTGGATGATTTCGGGTCAATTTTGGAATTGAGCATCAATTCCCATCGAAATTGTCACCGATGTTGAAGTTATGACACCAAATGTGCCAGCCTAAAAAGATACGGGATATAAATGTCAGCGATTTATAGTTATGGCATAAAAAATGCAATAATCTCTATGTTAATCAATATGATTAAAAAAAAAATTACTAGTTTATTTTTTTCACCTTTCATTGGATAAACATACAACGCTACTTTATTCTTGTCTATTTTTTATTTTATCACAATAAAGAAAATTTATCGAGTTTGTTATTAGGAAAAAATCTCGTCTCCCAACCAAAACTCTCTAGTTCTGCACTTGTCAACAATAGCATTATCAATCTTAACAAATAACATCAATCATATTTTAGACTTAAGTAGATTAAAAAGAAAGTCACCCAACAAGAAGTAGACAACGAATAAGTGAAAAATAAAGGTTATACGCTAATTTGACTTTAATTCACTAAATTAAACCAATTTCTTTTTTGAAATTGGAATTCATGACTTTATAAATCGGTGATTAATAAGATATTTTTCTTTCATTTAAATGGTCTAAATTTTTTTTTCTTTCTTGCATATTATTGATATGATTATATGATCAACATATTGGGGAGTTTTTATATCTATAAAATTAATTTTTTAAAAGTTAGGGACTAATGTACAACTATGAATTTTTATTTATATTCAAAATTAAAATATGTAAGGATAATATGATAATTTTGTTCATTATTGAGGACATTTCATAAGTTTGGTTTTTTACTTTTTTCTTTAATTAAAACTGACGAGGGCAATACCATCATTTCATAGTTTGTCCAATTCCGTCAAGTTCCGTTAGGGTTTTATAATCCTTTCGAAACGTCAGGAGAGGTCCCTATAATTATGATTGTCGGACGAAATTATGTTGTAAAAACACCTAACCTTAAGGGATGTCCTTGTTATTATCCCTAGGCCAAAATAAAGAGAATTGTTGAATAGATCAAAAAGTAAAGAACGAAAATAATAATAATATCGATTAAAATAACGAAAAATAACATTAAAAAAATCGAATACAACAGAAAACAACATCAATTAAAATAATGAAAAACCATGAAATAAAAATAAAATATATATGGCTTGATGAGCGTAGATGAGGAAGCGGATCCACCTATATTTTAATTAAATTAAAAAAAAAATTCAAAATCATAAATTGAGATAAATTATGATTATAATTCAAAAAATTTAATTATTGGCATTTAATTAGAGAGGAATAGGCAACATTTTTTTATAATTTGACTATATTGTTAAGGGCATTGGCCTTAATTTTTTTAGGTATTTTTATTAGTTACTTTTAAAAAATCATGACCAAAATAGTGGTCATGTTAAAGAATTACAATTCACATCATCATCGACACTTATTTTATGCATGACTGAACTAGTCCTCTGTTTTAAAGAATGGACTAAAATACAAAATGATTTGACATTTCTTTAATAAAAAAAAAAAATTTATGTTTTTCGGATATCATGGGAGAAAACTCCACAAATTTAGGAAAGGAAGGATCGATCGAAACACTATATAAATATCCAATAAAATAGGTTTCGGTGAGAAGGATAAAAAACTAAAACAGAGTAATCATCTCATGCACTCAGCTTTTCTTATCAAACATACTTTATGTCTTCATCTATCATTATCTTTGTTAAATAATCACCAAATTTCTCAATGTTTGTGAAGCCAATTTTCCTAAATTCGGTGCATATTGGCCAGGCGATTTATAGCATACCTACTTTATAATTAAAACTTGTGTGAATTCACATATACATTTAATGATAATTGGACATGCTTGACACTAAATAATTACACAAAATGTGACAGATTATTCTATTTTTTACATTTTAGAGTCACATGTAGGGTGAGTTTGGCCTAACGATTCGAAAAGCAATTATAGAAGAATTAATTTTACTAAAATTGATTATGGTAATAATTGATTATGATAAAAATTAATTATAGAATAATTGTTTTTGTAAAAGTAGCACTTTAATTGCTTCTAAAATAAGTTGATTACTTGTTTCTCGAGATCCCAAAAGTGATTATGATCTTGGGGGCCAAACGCTATGAAAATCAAGATTGAACATAAGTAATTTTTTTAATCAGGGCCAAACACTTCAAAAATCACAACAGAGATGTAAAAGTGATTTTAAGAGCTCCAATCGCTGGGCCAAACTCACCCGTATACATAGTTTTATGGATTAAAATTTCATCTTTCTTTATATCTTTTATCTAATATTATAAACTTTTTGATATATTTTTAAATATATTCCATTTGGAAAAAATTTGTAAAAATTACTCTTTAGTTTTGTCAGAGTTGCTAATTGCAGTTCACTTTGGAAGTAACTATAGATAGTTCAACCTTTAGAGCCAAACATTTATATTATTTAAGTTTTTTGTTCACCGGACATCTAGGTCACATTAGTCGGTGATAGTTTGCCTGATTTAGTGTGGAATTATGATTTTGCCCTTATATCAAAATTTGAGAAAAAAGTTTACTACAACCCCCCTCCATTGAAATTTCAGGCCGGCGGCGGCCTGGGATTGAATAACCGAGGTCCCTCGGCAGCCTGGGACTACAATCCCAGGTCGCCGCCTGTGGTTTGGGATTTTGGGGGTGAAGGTGGGAGGGGTATGTAGTTACCAATTTTTAAATCGTCCAATTCAGAGTTACTACAATCTCATGAATTTGTTCGTGAGAAACAAACCATAAATTGGACGAACAAATTCATGAAGAATTTTCGAATTATTCAGCGAAATAACTAATTCCGAAATACAGAATTGAATATTGATAAATAAGTCATGTATTTTTGTAAATTTGAGAGATATAAATCAGAAATAAGAAGTGAACTATTGCAATTGTTTTTCTTTTGTTATTGGATTTTCTAAGCAAGTACTAAATTAAATCGAGAATGTCAAAAATTACTATTTATATAGAATTAATATGAGTGAACTATGACAATTATTTACCTCAGATTCTAATCAGATTAAGTTATTTTGCTCATTTTTACGAGACAAATTATATCAAAGCTAAAATTTTAAAATTGTTTTTAAGAAAATCTTCAAGGGTTCATGTGTCAATCAATTAATAAATAAATAAAATTGTAATTATATCATATATATAACATTCACCAATATAATCACTAACAAAGTACAAATAATGTTCAACTTTCAAATCAGGCTAGTCTCCAATCAATAATTTCTTTATTATGATCTATAACTTAATTATTTAATGTGACTCAAAATTTCCTATACTAAAATTTATTAAAAAACGATCTTGTCAGAAACTAATAATAAAATGACAAGATAAATTGAATATCATACCCTATATACATCTGTATAATAACAAAATATAGAGGTAGAAGAAAAAGGTAAAGTCTATAATAGACAAACACACGCACTAAGGGAGTGGTTGATGGCCTTTATTCTTACTGTTTAGGTTTTGGAAGTATGCATCAAATAAGAGAACATCTTTTGCAGTTTATAAAGTGCCATGTGGTTATTTATCAAAAAAAGTGCCATGTGGTTATTTATCAGAAAAAGAAAAAAGGAAAAAGGAAAATGCCATATGGACCATAACAATAAGAAAAAAAAACTAGAAGATGGAAATATTGTTCCCAAACGTTGCAACATTAATAAATTTGAATAGTAAAGAGTACGTTGTCCTCATGTATATACGCATGGATTAAAATGAAGGAATCTACAATGCTATATCATCTCAATAATTAACCGAATGGCCACTAAAAAAAAAAAAAAAAATTAACCGAATGATAAAATTAAGAAGAAAACAAAAGGCTAAATGTCAAAATTTTTGATTTTTTTTTCTTCTGAAAAATTGTTGGTTGTGGTTGAAAAGAAAATAGTAAGATGGTGTTTGAGAGGATTGCACTTGAGATATCAAATTATATATCGATTCTCACTTGTGATCACTGGTTGTGATCACTGGCAGAGCACATTGGGACTTGTAATATTTATCTTGGTTCCAAAATATAAGTTTAAATATTGTGAATTAATTCAAACCGTTTGCCCATTCCAAACCCAAATAACATAATTGTCCCAGCTTTCAATTAAACTCTAAAACTTGACCAATCATAAGTTAACAATCATTCCAAATCCAATAACTATCGAATTTGATTGATTGCATCAATGTTGATTGCATTTGATTTTCTCTTAATTAAACAAATATTTGCATTTTGTGTAGATGATAAATTGAAAGTTTTAAGCAACCAAGGAAACTTTCTTGAGCTTTTAACTTTTCTAGCGGATTAAATTGAGGAACCATTATTTTACAAAAATGCCCTGGAAAATTTTAAGTTGACGGCTTCATCAATTCGAAAAAACATTGTCCATACTTCCACAATTAAAACTAGCAATGTTATGGGTTATTTGTTATTCTTGTCGATGAATCTCGTGATATATCTTGTAGGAGGAAATAATAGTTGTTTCGAAATATGTGGATTCACGAGGATATGTGATGCACTACAAAAAATTAACTTTTTGCCACACAAAAAAAAAAAATCGTGGCAAAAAGTAATTATTTGGTCACGAAAACATTAATATGACGAAAAAGATCGTCGCACACAAAAAACATGTCCCTTGCAAATTATAAATTTTTGACAAAATTTGTTTTCCTCACATAAACTAAATTCTCTCACAAAAGGCAGTCAAATGTGATGAATATGTTTTCACATTACCCTCTTTTTTCGTCACATATAACAAATTTGTAATGGGTATCAAATATAGTTAAAGTAACTTATGGAGTTATTTTTGTCAAATTTCAACTCCTCGTTTTTGTATATCATCTTATATTTTCTCGATAACTAAATATAATGTTTAAAATTGAATGTTGATTGGGTACTTCTAATGTATCAATTTTAGTCCCCCTATACAAAATTTCTGGACTCGCCCCTGCTTGTGGTACCAAAAAAATTGAAGTCGACACATATGGTACCACAATTTAAGAAATCGAACCACTTTTGATATCGTTGTTAAAAATATGATGAAGTGAAAGTTAAGTTTTATTGCAAAATTGATTACCATTATTTATGTTGACTGACAATTATACACCATAACATTTACTCACGATTTTAGTCCACATTGTCATTCAATTTCATAATTGGCTCAAATAAGACACGTGTAGACCAATTCATAGATTTTACATACTCATTATATTTACATATTTATTTAACTAATTTAGTTTTATAAATAATATTAATTGATTATATATATAACACTTTAATATAAATCCGTCAAAAATAAAATAAAGAGGTATAAGCGAAAGAACCCCTAACATAATTCGAATTGAGGCTGACGGCTGAGCCCACTCTGGCCTCGCAGGGCAGGCACCTGATTTATTTCATCTATTCCATGACCGGAACAGGGGAGGATACACGTTACACCACGATTTTGAATCAGAAAGAGATTTTTTTAAATCTAAAATGTATATAATAGTATAAATATTTAAAAATTATTATAATTACAAAGTTATATATTATTAAATCAAATTGTCGATATAGATCAATTACATCGCAATATTGTAAAGGAACTGGATAATACTCCTTCAAGAGCTACGACTAATCACAAAGTATGATCAAAGGAATGCTAGTGAACTTATAATTAATATTAATCTTCTTTTTGTATATGTACTATAAACTTGGGATAGGAAAGAATAGATTATTATTTTCTTTGTTACACAGAAGAAGAGGTTATCTATTACAGATTTCATAGGAAACATGTCAGCTAATTTACAGAAGAGGTTTTAATTCTAATCGAATTCGAATGTGGCTCAATTTATTAATTTTTTTTTTCAATTAAAGATTTGAAAAATCTCATTCAACTAATAAGATTCACAATCCAAAATTCTTGAAACGAATATAAATGTAGGTCGACCTGATTCATTAAATATCTAACTCCAATAATGATAATGGGTGAAACCTCAGGATCCGAATATGGACCGGGCCAACTAACCCCACTTTTGAATTTGGAGAACATGTACATCAAATCATGAAAAAAAAAAGATCTAGATGCGATTATGCCAACAGAGCTTTCTTCGATGCCTAAGTCAATAACAGATACCAAAATTAAGAATAATATTATATAAAGTAGGATGTGAATTGTGTGTGATTCACAAATGTGCATACTTTTGGTGTAGTTATACATGATTTTCATAACTCATTAGTCACGAAAATCCCTCTTAAGGGGATGTAATTTGCATGCATAGAGGAAAGTTTCCATAATTGTGCTCACGTTTCCTAAATTAATAAGGGGAGGAATGAGATCGGGTGTTGAATATCAAACCAAGTTACTCGATATTTGACTCTAAGTCATTTAACAAAAGCTCGTTTGAGCTCGGTTCGTCACAATCAAACAAGCTTGAACAATATTTTATCATTCGATAACTTTTGAAGGTCGTTCAAGCTCGACTCGCTAAGTTAAAAATTAAAAATAGACATATAAAATATCAAGATACTCAATACTCGGCTCGAACTCGTTTGAGCTCATCTCATTTAAGAATCAAATCAAACTCAAACATAAAAATTCAAACTCGATAAAATTCAAACCAAACTTGAACATTGTATCGTTCGACATTACTCACTCGCTAAATAAAAGTGTATTTTCCCTTCAATTCCTTGTCACACCTTTATCTAGCGAGCCTTCGCCTTCAGATCGCAGTTGATTGGCCTAAGATCTTGTTGATTAGTGATTTTCGGTCAGGTCATTTTACCGTAGCGTGGATGACCCAGATTTAAATCCTACATTAGGTAATAAATAAATAAATTATGTATTGTATACTTTATTCATATAAATAACATTAATAATATTTTACCATTAGTTTAACTAGACATGAATTAATCTTTTATTTATGATCTTAATTTGACACATATTTTCACCTAATAACGTGAATAGTTTTGACATATTAGTATCAATTTCCCTGTTTTTAAACTTGATCAACAATCTTTCTATCTTGGACATTAGTTAATTATGAAGAAAAATTGAAAACTTGAGCCAGTTAAATGAATATGTAACGTTAACATACATGCTATATATAAACATTGAGAATAATTTTGAAAGTGGAGATTTTATTGAATCTGCAAGAGATCATACATCAGATCGAATTCGAGCAATATATAAACATTGAGAATAATTAATTTTGAAAGTGGAGATTTTATTGAATTTGCAAGAGATCATACATTCGATCGAATTCGAGCAAAATCCAGTTGACTCGAAATTTTCAGATACGAGCCAGATTTGAATCCAACACGAATAAGATATTATATCAATGGTCAAATCTTGTTGGAGGGAGTTGATAAGGAAATATTTTCCTTTCAGTATCCTAGTATGTAATTAATGTATTTTCCCAATTAAACAATTATCTATGTGATAAATAGTATTAAATTACTTTTTTTTTTTTTTTGTTTCCCAAGGGTTTAATCCCTTTCGAGGCGCGTCGGGCACATAATGTGGGATCCTCTCCCAACAGAGATTCGAACCTGAGTCCGCTACTTTGTAGTGACTTGTCTCTTCCACTAGACCAATCACCTGTTGGTAGTATTAAATTACTTATATGTCTAGTCTAAGTTATGCTTTTATATATTTAACATAAGTTAAGTTTTTGAATGAGTTGGTAATTATATTATTTATCAATCTAAACTCTAAAGTGTCACCATTATTGATGAAGTTTCGAAGTTTTTTTTCTGCAATTAAATGAATACTATCATTTTATAATTGGTGGCGCAGAATATCTTGTTACTAAAACCAATTTAATGAGCAGGTGAAGGACTGATGGGGATGACACCTTCATAAAAATTATATAAAATTAACAGGCCTGTAAGTGTAAAACCTAAAAATCGACCTAAATTTCACAATGATAGTGGATAAAGGCAACAATTAAAGAAAAAAGGTAATAGAAAAATAAACATTTTAATTAGCATAGGGGTAAGATCATCCTAGACCCAATATTGAATTTCAATCCTACTACGAAAATTAAAGGTCTTTTAGAATGAATTCTGATTAATTAGCTTAGTTGAATTGAGTATTTTGTATTTATCTGCACAGAGAAACAGAGGGGGGCACAATTTATCATGGGAAAATTGCATAGAATTCTCCTGTTAATTATAAAAATAAAAAATAAAAAAATAAAAAAGTAAAATAAAACTCTCCTGTAATATTGCATAGACAATCCTTGTATTTACTAGAATGTTTTTATATACGGAGTATTATTTTCCGTCTAAAGTAACAATGAAGCAATGATATATATGGGCTAATGAGTGCAGGCGTTTTAGATTACATTAACCCGTTTGTTTGACGGGAATGGAATATGATTCTGGATATTTGATTTCTAGTTATCTGATTTTCAGAAATATGATTAAATTATATAATGTTTGGTATCACTTGGAATTGTACCAAAAAAATTAATCGAAATCATTTTCGAATATTTGATAATTACAAGGAATGGATTACATATTTAAAAGGATCACAAAAATACCCCACACACATAATATATACAAATCATTTAGAAGTAGCATTTATTATATTATTTATGATATATTTTTTATACAATTATATATACAATGTATTATAAATTAATTTATGTATTATATCATATAATGTAATTAATTTGTAGTAAAAGTTAAAGAACATAAATGAAATCGGTGTTGAGGAGAGTCATATATAATTGCAACATATATATATATATATATATATATATATATATATATATATATATATAATCCAAGAATGAAATTATATAAAAAAAAATTGTGTGCTAATAGTTAGGGGTGGGCGTTGGGTTTGGGTAACCCAAACTGTTCGGGTACAAGTGTTTTTTGAGTTTGGGTACCCAAACTTGAATACCCGTATTTTATTACAGGAATATGGGCCGGGTTTGGGATTGATCTCTCCAACCCCGAATACCCGAACCCGCCTATATAATATTATTATTATATAATTTATACACTTTAGTTATATAATTAATTAACATTATCTAATAAATAAACTTTTTTATTTTATCCTAATATTCATTTTAAATATTTAATTAGTTATTAGTAATCAATATTATAGGTCATTATATTGATTTAGACCTTTAGTTATTTTAGAAATTTATATCTTTTGCGTAATTTAAGTGTGGACTTGGATAAATTATTTTGATATTAATTATAGATAGTATTTGGATTGGATTTTTCTTATTGAGACTCAATGTTGATCGTATTTTATCATTTGAGCATTATATGATTTCACTTTGTGATTCTATTCGGATATATTTGAAATAGTCGTTATGATGAATTGATGATATGTTTAAAAGTTATATGATTTAGCAAAAGAAAAATGACAAAATATAATTACGTAATATTGTAATATTATTTTGTTAGATGGATGAAAAATTGATGAATAAAAATAATATGGGACCCGTAATCCCGTCCCGTCCCGTCCCGCAATAATTTGGGTACCCGCTTCCAGGTACCCGAATTATTACGGGGCGGGTTTGGGATGAGAAGTGTCAATCCCGAAATTTATTATACCCATATCTCTAGCCCCGAACTCGTCCCAAACCCGCCCCGTGTCCACCCCTACTAATAGTTATGGTAGTTGGAGAAAGAAAAAACGTAAGAATCGAGAAAACAATGACTATGGTAGATAAAATATTAAGTAGGGAGAAGAAGAAAACTATCATAAATTTATAACTAAGACATAATATATGGGTAATAATGTCTTTTTTATTTGTATTATCAAATCCATCAGAAAAGTAATCATAATACCATGAAAAGGTTGGGTTTCACATTTTTCTATTTTGATGGCAAGATTTCTGGATTTTAGGAATATGTTTCCTATCCCAAAATTTAAAAAATATACCCAAATAATATTATTTGATTCCAAAGAATCAGATTGCCAAATAATGACAATCCCAGGTAATCAAACGGGTCCTAAATATCTATTTACAAGTAACAAGATTTTAAGTCATGTATTTATTTCTTCTTTCCCAAAATTTTGCTCAATTAACTATAGTGTAGAGACAAATCTTTAAACTTCTAATAATTTGTCAAGTTAAATTTTTCACATTGATGTAATTTGAAAATGTGAAAAATTTAAATATTACTATGTATCTTGTTATATAATATTATCAGATTATTATAATAGTAATAGATTCATAAGATTATTGATTAAATTAAAAGACAATTTAAATATTAGTATGTATATTGTTATATAATATTATCAGATTATTATAATAGTAAAAGATACATAAGATTATTTATTAAATATTTTGAAACATGGTCAAGTTACCGGCCGCTAATTAACTTTATCAAAATAAAAGAAGTGGTAAAATTGATACAACGTCTCAAATTAATTAGTGATTTTGGAATTTCGTTCTAAACTATATTACCTCATCGAATTTCGTCCCGCAATTTAATATTTGTTTAAAATATCGTCCCAAACTAATTACTAATTTCGATTTTTCGTCCCAAACTATATCAACTCATCGAATTTTGTCCCATAATTTGCCATTTTGTATGAATTTAGTCCCAATATTAAATTTTTAATTAATGAAAATGATAATTCAATCTTGTAATTAGTTTGAAATAAATTCTGCAATAAAATTTACAATGTCATGATACGTAAGCAACCATGTGATAATTTAATTACAAATGAGCAATTTTTGTCTTATAATTAACGATGGGACAATATTTTAAAAAATATTAAATTACGGATGTTTGGGACGATTTTTACAATTTTGCTTGAAAAAGTTATGGAACACAGGAGTATTACATTCATTTTTCAGTAAATATTTTACTTTAGAGTCAATATAGTAGTTAGATGTAAAACTTATTATATGTTTGATTTAATAATATTTAAAAACGCACCCTAATTAGTGCGTCTAGCATTTTTTTATGTATAAAAATCAATGCGTACGCGTACCCTTATTTTTTTTTTTCTTTTTTTGAAATTAATGCGTAGTTGAGAACTAGGTAACTAAATTCGTGGGACCCACCTTCCTGCGCGCTCTCAATTCGCGCTCTAGAGCGCAAAACCAAAATTCGCTACTAAATTCGCGAATTTGTGAAATTAAGTGCGCGAATTCGTTGTTGGTAGAGCGCGCACTCTTTACAAGAAGTGCGCGTCTTATCTGAATTTAAAGCGCGACTTTTTCAAACAAAAGATCGTGCACTATACTAACAAAATGTGCGCTTTATAAATTTTAAAGTCGAGAATTATATAAAAATTCATCAAAATGTGTTGAAAAAAATGAATTACTATGAAAAAAATTGAGCTTAAGTGTCAAAAAAATTAAGTGATAATATAGAAGTTGTCACTCTTTGTATGCATTTAGTGATACAAATTATTAATTTTGTCATAGTAATAATGGTGACAAGTGCAATAGTGGCAAAATATATTTTTAAACTGTCACTAATAACTATTAATGATAATATGGTTACTTAAGTTGTCACTATTGACAATTAGGGACACCCTTTTATTAGCAACCTCGTGACAATAAATATTGTCACTATGGTTAAGTGACAACTTTTTGGTTGTCACTTTTGGGGTATCGTTAAATGTCAATAGTGACAACCTTTTTACAATTCTTGTCACTAGTATGTTTATGAAAACCATTTTAATGACAGTATTTGAGTTATATGGTGACTTAAGTTGTCACTATTGACAATTAGCAACACCCTTTTATTGACAACCTCGTGACAATAAATATTGTCACTATGGTTAAATGACAACTTTTTGGTTGTCACTTTTAGGGTATCGTTAAATGTCAATAGTGACAACCTTTTTACAATTCTTGTCACTAGTATGTTTATGAAAACCATTTTAATGACAATATTTGAGTTATTGTCACTTAATATATATAAGAAGTGGAAACTTTAACATTGCCACATAAATTTTATCACTAAAATTATTTTTTTTAGTGGAAAAAAATTAATTTATAAAAATAAATATATGTGTACACATTAGACCCACAAGTTATTATTGATTTTATAGTTAATATCATTAAACTAATAACCAAATGTTACTTTACCAAATCAAACTCTACATTTTCACTTCTCTGACGACAACAATGGTTGAAGTTGAACAAGATTAAAAAATTCATCAACATTCAAGCTTAGAACTTAGAATTCTCTAGCCTCCAAAGGCAACCAAGTTTTGTGAATCCTCCCCATGCTACTCAAGAACAAAGGCAACCACAAGAACAAAGTCAGCCGCAAAGAGCTCATAATACTCAAGTAATTGAAGATCAATCCACAAGTCAAACAAGAGGAACTAAAAAAGCTCGATTTGTGTAATGGTTATCGGGAAATCTTGTCCTTTTGATCTTGTATATAGTTTTTTGTTGGTGATGTTGCAAGGATTTTTTAGCAACTAAGGGGAAATCATGTTAGGCTACTTTTTTGATAAGCCGGCAACTAAAACAAGTAGAAGGTGTGTAAATTTTTGTTGGTTTTTTTATGCAGCCATTAATAAAGGTGGGTGGTAAAGCACATATAAACTTCTAGCATTGTTAGTCTGTGACTATAATGATTATGGAACTTATGCTACTAATTGTAATAGAACTTATTTTGATTGTAATGATATGTAGTTATTTAATTGAATGAAATCATATATCTTAGTTATATGAAATGGTAATACTGATAATTTTGTACTTTTGTAATGTTATTTAATTATTTTATATCTCTTAAAAAATATTTTTTATAGACGTTTTAGTGACGCTCTCATACTTGAAATTTACAGTCACTCACGCTTTCGCGCACACGCTCACGCACACGCACCCGCACACGCTCCACGACTTAGTTACCTAGGTTGAGAACATAAAATTATAGATAAGTCAATTTCATCAGGGACGGTCCCATATTGTTAATTTCACGTGGAAAGTTTATACATCAATCCATCTTTACGATGTATACATACACTTGTTTTATAACGAAATTCAACTACTTATTTAATTATTTTCTCATGAAATTTTAGATAAAAATAATGGATAACCATTTAATTGGAAAGTAAGCGTTATAGCTTATTCCTTAGCTAGAATAATTGAACACTAAATTGACGGAAGTACTAAGTTTCAATCCTATGTTTATTTTGAACAGTATTATTGGTGATTGTCTTTATAAATGATGAAAAGTTTTTTTTTTTTTTTTCTCTAACAAAAGGAAAAGGGAAAATAGACTGGGGTGCATGAATTTGAAATTATAGTAATCTGAAATTATAATTAACGACTTATGTAATATGTGAAATGGAAATGTCAAACCAGTCGAAAGAGTAAATTATTAGAAATTATATTCCCCCAAAAACAACCAAAAAAAAAAAGCAATTATTTTACATTGAAGATAAAGCTGTTAAATTAAATATAGAGTATATATTAAACCAAAAATTATTTCTAGTTAAGTCTCATCGTACTTTATACGTAAGAAATCACATGATTATTTCATAGATTTCTTTCATGTTTGGAATATTACAGTTCTTTACATAGATTGGTTTAATTTCAAAGTCCAAAATAAATCATATATTCATAATTCATTAATTTACATCAACTTTCGGTAGGTCATCAAATATAATTATCTTTTAACAATAAAATTTTAAAATTATGTATTTTTAATTTATTATCATCATCGTTAGCTCATATTTAATACTCTACACATTTCACAATATATTACTCCTATGATATAATCCTGTTGACTTACACTAATATATGATTTTAAATAAATCAAAATTTTATTAAATATTATGTTCAATAAACAGCACGTTAAATACTCTAGTATATTAATAACAGAAAAGGTGAACGCAAAATTTCATTCTTGTGATTCATAATAAAAGAGAAATAGGCTCCCCACTACAATTTCGCTCGTTTTGTAGCTTACCTCTTTTAAATTAAATTTCTTTTCAAAAGTAATTTTTAACTTAAAATAGTAACGTGTTCAACTATCAATTGTCTAAAAGTAGGGACTAAAAATGCAAATTCTTAACAGTTACATTTTTGAACACTCGCAAGGGACACGTGTTCAGATCAAGTCAGGTTAAGACTATACGCTCGTCGTAGCTCATAGCTCGGAAAGATTATTGGGTACTTCCGGTATACAAATTGGTTCAGGGAAATCAACGCTGATTACACTCCACGTGTCATCCTCATCCTAGTCAGCAAGGCTTCCTTCCTATAAAACCCCACTCACATTTTAGCTTGCTTAAACCAAAGAAATTACTCGCAAAGAAGAAAGCAAAAAAAAATCAATAGATTTAAAAAAACCAGAAACTTCACAAACCATACCTCATCACCGGCGATCGTAGCCTCGCCGTGAAATGAATATTCCGGCGTCCTTTTCCGGTTCCTTCCCCTATAAAAGCAATGCTCGTATTTCCTTCCATCACCGTCACGTGTTCCACGAAAAAAATTAACCGACATATATAAATATTTTACTCCAATTGTTTGCAGAGATACAAATTAAGAGACTTGTTTTTTTTCTTTTATTGAGGAGATGATGATGATCGGATGATCTGAGGTTATTTAATGCTTGGGTTTGAAGTTGAAAAAAATTTTGCCTTGAAAAAATTGAAAGAGTTTTTAGTTAATTTTCAAGTAAGATTCCTGTGGAAAATTTATTTGAACTGATAGAAAAGCAGAGTGGTCAATAATTAGGCCTTATTACTGTAGAGAGAGAAAATGCCTTTTCCGATGAGAATTCAACCGATTGATTCGAACAGCAACGACGTCGTTAAGCCGCCGGTGATGAAATCGCGGCTGAAGCGGCTTTTCGACCGTCCGTTCAACAGCGTTCTTAAGATTTCGTCCACTGAGAAGCAAAACGCCGGAGGAGAAAAGGATGCCACCGCCGCAGCCGCAGCCGCAGCGGTGGCGGAGTTTGAACCGAGCTCTGTCTGCTTAGATAAAATGGTTCAAAATTTCATGGAAGACAACAACAACAACGAGAAAAATCCTGCAGCGGTGAAATGCGGCCGCAACCGCTGTGGAAATTGCTTTCACGGACACAGCAACGACAGCTCCGACGACGAACTGGATTTCTTATCCGATTCATTAACACCTAATTCTTCCTTTACCGACCTTTCCGATACTCTCAAGGTAGAGGAATTTTCCAATTTTTACTCATTTTCGGTATATACTTTGTATTTCTGTGTCTAATTTGTTAATTATCTGGAAAACAGAGTCTGATTCCGTGTGCGAGTATAGTGGAGAGAAATCTATTGGCTGATACATCGAAAATCGTTGAAAAGCACAACAAAACTTGCAAAAGGAAAGACGATTTGAGGAAAACCGTCACCGATGGTCTAATTGCCCTTGGGTATAACGCTTCTGTGTGTAAATCCAAGTGGGAAAAGTCTTCCTCCCTTCCAGCTGGTAAAAATCCTCAACCCTTAACTTATTTTTCCGTTTCTATTTATGGATCGTATTTTTCCTTTTTTGTTCAACTAAAGTACGATTCGGATCCAAACTTCTATGATTTTTGTTAATTAATAGCTTGAAAATTAAATTAGGGTTTTAATTTTTGTTTTATTAAATGTACAGGTGAGTATGAATACATCGATGTGATAATTGAAGGGGAGAGGATTTTAATCGACGTGGATTTCCGATCTGAGTTCCAAATCGCACGATCGACGAGCAGTTACAAAGCGATTTTACAGTCTCTGCCGCAGATTTTCGTCGGAAAATCCGATCGTCTTCTTCAGATCGTGTCAATCGCGTCGGAGGCGGCGCGTGTGAGTCTCAAAAAGAAAGGGATGCACATAGCGCCGTGGAGGAAATCGGAGTACATGAAATCCAAATGGTTAAGCCCTCATACGCGCGTCATTCGTGACGGAATCAGCGAAGCCCGGCCCGAAACCAAACCTGAAGAGCAAGAGGTTTTGCAATTTGAGGTTGGGGAATTGGATTTGATTTTTGGGGAGGAGAAGACGACGACGACGACGACGTCTTTAGATGTGGAGTTAGAGAAGGAGGTGGTTAAGTCTCCGGCGATGACGTGGCAGCTGCCGGCGTTGAAGCCGAAGAGTTTAGAGAGAGGGAATAAAGTGGTGGTGACCGGATTGGCTTCTCTCCTCAAAGAAAAAATATGAGAAATTAAAAGCAAAAAATAAAAAATAAAGAAATTTTGATTATCTTTTTATTTTTTTATTTTTCTAACTTCACCTTTTTTTGAAGAAATATTTTGGTTATTAATGTAGAAAAAAGAATATATAGATCTCCCGTATAGAGGGATTTTTGTTTTCTATCCTTTTTACACTTTTTGTGTCCCTTCTTTTTTGCACAGAAGGGTTATTATGTACAAAGCACCTAAAAGAAAAGGACTCGAGAACCTTCATCATTTTGTATTTTGTAATAAATTGAAAATAGGAATCCAAAAAACAATATTTAGCATTCACTGTTTCAATTTATTATTGTTATTTTTCAGACAAATTCTGCTTTTCTGTTTTTGGGATTTCCTTTTCATTACAAGAATCGAGTTTGAGATATCTTGATACTTATCTGCAACATTAATTGTTATTAATTATTCAGAAGTTTTCAAACTTGAATCAAGACGTGGATCCGTCCGGATTAATACTTCAATATATTTGGATCATATTTACAACATAATTATTATTATTGTTGTTCCTAATATTTTATAATTTTGTTTGGACGGACTTGAGTTGCTTCTGGAATTTACGAAAAAGACATTCGTGTCATAATAATTTTGCTTTATTTCCTTTCATGGACATTTAATTGATCTAAATGAATATGCAATATAAATATAAGTAATTCTTCACCAGTATTTTTTAAGGAAAATGACAGCACATTTCTTCACAGTCTTTTGTACAGCCTTATTTAATGCTTTCAAACTTAGTTGTGTTACCTATTACCTGTTTAACAGGTTACTTCTTCAAATAATTTTTCTCATATTCTACTGACTGTACAAGTGGACTGTGATAAAGGGCTGTTAATGTTATGCTAGTAGTGTCCATATTTTAAAGTAAAATATTAAAGTTAACTATTTTAAATTTATTTTTTCGAGACATACTTACATGGCTTACACGACAAGCCAGGAAAGCGAAAATCAAGTACTATTTTCCCAAGTAAAATTTTAGTACCGCATAAAATTATTGGTTAAATTATAGAAAATGTCTCAAACTAATCAGTGATTTTGAATTTTTGTTTAAAACTATATCATTTAGTCAAATTCGTTCAGTAATTTTATATTATTTTGAAATATAGTCTTACTTGTTACATAGCTGTTTATGGGTCAAGACATGACAAATTTTAACAACTATACAAGATTGCAGAATTCATCATAAACTAATTACAAAATTTGATTTTTCGTTCCAAATTATATTCATTCGCATTATTTTGTCTCACAATTCATCTTTTACTTTTTTAAGGGACTTTTTTGCAATTTTCTCAAGTTTATTTAACTCTTACAAAATTACAGACAGACTAGAAGAGTAAAAAATGAGACATAGCATAACAAACATGTTTGTTGGATAAAGGAGATCATGTTACTCTTATAATGTGAATAATTAATCCGATAGGTGTTAAATTACATTTATTACGGAAATTAATTACTACTAACATTTAATTAAATTAGTTAGGTAAAATTATTTAAATAAAAATAAAGAGAAAATGAATCCAAAGAATGGCCTATGGATTACCCAATATACTGTGCATACATATCCGGTTGTTTCCTACTTGGGAAACATAAGGGATATTCAAATTAATTGATTTCTTGGCTTGATTTGTAATATTTTTGGGAAAAGTGTAAAAAATGTGATTGAAAATTTGTGGGGGAACGAGAATTGGGCGTGGGGGTGAGGTTTGAAGAGATGACGGCAGATGAGGTTCGCCTCGCCTCGTGCAATCTTGGGAGCCGTGAAGGGGAGGCAAAGAGGTGTGGGGGGTGTCATTTGAATAACGTGATATTCTCTTTTTTATTTTGATTTTGCCAATGACAAAAAAAAAAAAAAAAAAAAAAAGTGTTTATTTTTTACTCCTTTTAAGACAAGGGATTTGGGTCAATGATATAATAGCTCACTAGTAAGGGTATTTCTAGTGTTGCTTCAGTTCAAGTCCAATTTTTTCTCATTCAGTTCAGCTTTTTCTCAGAATTCAAGTTCAGCTTCTTCTCAGAATTCAAGTTCAGCTTCTATTTTTCCTTTTCATAAGTCATTTAAAATGTATCAATCTAATAATTAACTTTTAAATGGATTTTAAAATTGGTACACAATAATACATCAATTAAATAATTGATTGACATGATTTGAAAATAATAAAAATAATTTAATATTGACATTAAATTTTCCAACATAATAGTTACATTAAATTTAATTTTATTAAATAAAAGTTATATTTTTATTCTAAAATTAACTTTTGAAAAATAGTACACAAATTAAATAAAATTAAGATTAAATAAGAATTACATTTTATTTAATAAGGGATTTTAAAAAAATTAAATTAAAAGGGCTTTTACTTAAAAAATAAAAAAAAAAAAATTGGTATGTGCACTCGCCAGCCCAAAGTAGCTGAATGACTAAAGCGGTTGGATTGCCTCACAGCTTCAAGCAGTCCAAGTGAAGACTGAATCCATTTACCCCTTTTTTCCCCTTTATACATTTTTTTTCACTTTTTCACCCCTAGATCCAAAAACCCCCAAATCCGCCCTCCCCTTGATACACTAGAGATGCCCTAAGGTAAGGTAGAGCCCCTATATCCCATTTTAGTGATTGATTTTGATTGTAGTTGATAGATTTTCTTATCTAGTTATAATAATATTTTATCTTAAAAAAAAACAATGAATTTAGGGTCTATTTGGATGGGTTTTGACTCGGTTTCGCGGGTTTTGATTTTAAAAAAATAGTTTGACTAGTTACGGTGAAACTTTTGAGATCCCATTTGGTTAGGTTTTGGATGTTCGATTTTGTTGTTCTGCAAAAGTTGAAGCTCCACTTGAATTGGTTTTAAATGTTCGGGTGGTTAAAAAAATAGGTTGTAGGAGTCAAATCAAAATCTTTTTTAGAGAGTTTTGGGAAAAACAAATAGATGGTAGGTGTCAAAGCAATGTCTTATTTTGTGAATAAGTTTGTGATGGTAGGTGTCAAAGTAATATTTTATTTCAAGAGTTTGGGTGTGAATTTGTGAATAGGTTTGTGATGAGTTTCATGAGTCTGGTGAAAAATCATTTACAAAGGTTTTTGGCTCTGTCTCGCGTAACCTGCGAGACTGGGCCAAAACTCATCCATTCTTGAAATTCTAAACAATTTAAAATAATGATAAAACGGGATATGGTTTGTGGGAATTTTTTAATAACATTATATTCTTAACGAGATAAATTAATATTAGAAGTTTAGATTATTACATATTAATTTTAATATTAATTAATGTTAAATAATGGAAAGTGAGAAAATAAATTTTGAAAAAACGATAAATAAAAAACAATCGACGTATGATGCTTCTCCTAATAACACTATTCGGGGCCAGTAACTGGTTACTGGAAAAACAGATGACAAGAGACTGAGGGTCTGTTTGTTTGGCGTTTCCCGAAAATTTATTATGTTTGCGAAATGTCAAATAAACATGTTTTCTATTTTTACAAATAAATTTTTTATCTTTAAATTTTCTCAAATTGCTCTCTCAAAAACCAAATAAACAACAATTTTCTAACCTCTAAACTAAACATCTACAAACTTTACTCTAATTACATATCTCTTACACCATTTATTTCATATAATAAACATGATTTGACATAAAACCTTACACATCTTACACCTAAAACCTCATTCTTAAAAAAAAAACATACACTTATTTTATTTCTCAAAATTCAAACAAACAACAGTACGCAAATTGATATTATTTTACAAACATTCACTACTCTTTCAAACTACTTTCCCCAAACACCAAACAAACAGGCCCTGTGTTTGTACCCAAAAAATCATTTGGGTACAAACACCCTGAGAATTTATGCATTGTTGATTTATTTACTTGCATTTATAGTTCGATATCTTGTTTAGTTTCTACAGTTATCATGTAAATTGAAATGGTGACCAATTATTTGCTATTAACTATTAAAATAAAATTTGAAATTATGTTCATCCAATTCTTTTACAGGGAAAAATGCATCAAATCCACCCGTGTGTTAAGAAAATCTTAACAGAATTCCTCTGTGTTATTTTTTTTCAGGAATCACCTTGTGTTTTATCAAATGTTGCACACTCTATCTTTAACAGTTAAATAGTTGACATCGTTACTTTGTTTATGTTAAATCTATTTTGCCTTCCATGTTTAATCTATATAGATATATATTATATTAATTAGATTTAGTATACACAAAGAGGATTCCTTGCAAGTGTTTTAAAACATCTATGCAAAAATAAAAAACACTGGGGGTTTTTGCCAAGTTTTTCAAACCAGAGGTGGTTTGATGCATTTTTTCCTACAAAATCTTTCAATTTAAATTGAATAAAATTGAGTTTCAGTCTCATTAACTGCTAGTGATATGCACTCTTCGTCACTTTTGACGAAAAAGAAATTTTGCGCAACTATTTTATAAAACACAATGGGCCTGTTTGTTTGGTGTTTGGGAAAGTAGTTTGGGAGAGTAGTGGAGGTTTGTGAAATAATCTCAATTTGCGTAATGTTGTTTGTTTGGGTTTTGAGAGAGTGGTCTGAGAAATAAAGAAGGTGTAAATTTTTTTTGGAAGAGTTATGTTGTAGGTGTAAGATATGTAAGATTTTATGTGAAATCATGTTTGTTTTGAGATAAATTGTGTAAGAGATAAGTTGTTTTATGTCAAATCAGAGTAGTGTTTGTACATGTTTTGTTTATAAATAAGAAAATTGTTGTTTGTTTGGATTTTGAGAGAGTAGTTGAGAAAATTGAGAGATGAAAATTTAATTTTAGAAAATAAAAAATATGTTTTTTGGCATTTCTCAAACACAAAAAAAAAAATTTAAAAATGCCAAACAAACATACCCAATGAGATTCTCTGAAGAAAAAAATAACACAAGAAAGTTTTGGGCAGATTTCCCAAACACATGAATATAGTGCATTTTTTACATCATTATATTGGACAAAAAGAGAAAAAATTGAAATGTTTTTCTTACATAATGAAGAAAACTTTCGACTGATTGGACCTCTCATCCCACACTTTAACTAATGTAGAAAAATCCATATTTCTCGTTTTCCTTTTCTCTGCCCAAACACAACATATATGACTACTTTAAATATTCCATTTATTACAAGTTTTTTTCCTATATTTGCATTTTACTTTTACTCTTTTTTAGGAAACTTTTTACTTTAACCAGACAAGAGGGAGTGGGGGCGGTAAAAATTAATATTAAATGAAATACTCTGAGTTGAAGGACACGTGGTTGATTTACATTGGGAATTGTAAATTAATTACTTACAATTTTGAGGTCCCAAGCAAAGAATATATTGACTTTTTGGGTTTGTCACTTATTGACTGTTTGTTGGCTTGTTCTTATAGGATAAGAAATTAATATTTAATCACTCTAAATAAAATTAATATCTTCATTTATCCTTAAATTTCAGATTAAAGAATCTTGACTTCTGAAACTGTCATTAGCAAAATTGGAAAATTAACTATCTTAAAACTAAAAGAGGGTACTAGCAGCTTTTATCTTTAATCATTGCAACCACTAACAAAAAATTGCATTATTTGTTTGAGACGACAAAATCCTTTATTAATAATGATGATACTAAATACTATAGCTTAATAACTTTTTAAATTGTATTGCCGAATAAAGAAGAAAAATAACTTTTACAGTTACTGGAACCTTCGGTGTATACAAAATAAAATTTGTATTATTTATTTTATAATATTTGTTGGGGTAGACGTTTTAGCTTAACTTTCTATACGTGATTTAAATTAAATTTGAATATTAAATTTTAAGGATTTTGAAAATATGATATTGTGATTTGATGATGGGTTATGTCGTAAAAGTTAGGTGATATGTGTTAAATAAATGACTTTTATAGAGTGTGAGATTTTGAATTGAGTTTCACTTGATTCTTATCCAATCCAAATACGAGTTGAATTGATTATTTTCTGATCAAATTCATAAGTAGCCTTAGTTTCATTAATAATTTTTTTATTTAAATTTTCTTCTGAAGTGATATTTGAGTACAGTCACAAACTCAAAGCTATAAATTAATGTTATATGGATATCAACTCTTACTCGAACTAAACCTAGAGATTTATCTTAGTACTATAATAATGGCCAGTTGGCCACAAACAATTTATAATTAATGATTGTTAATTTTTCATCCCAACATTTTAATATTAATTCGGTTACAACTTACAAGAATATAATGACTATAATCGTTAAATATACAGAAATTTATAAATTTCATAATGTACTAATATCTTTTTTCTTTTTTTATCTGAGATTGAAAATAATTGGGGTATAATGCTACTGGAATATTTATTTGTTGAATGATTTGAGACCGTATTGAACTGATTTTATTTATTTATTAGTAATACTTTAGTTGATAAAATTAATATATATATTTAATCCCAGAGCGCGCACCGGAATAAAACAGTATAAGATCATTATAATTTGTGACTTGGTCTCCAGTCTGTACAACATTGACTTGCATTCATTATTTAAGTTGGCAATGCTTATTCATTCATAATTATAAGAAATTATGGTTCATGAATCATCATTAATATATATTAATCATCATTAATATAGATAAAAAAAAAAAGTAAAGTAAGACGATACTACTTTTCCCAGGATTATATTAATATTTTTAGAATAAATTGTTTAAGTTATATGTTACATGTGGACAATTTAATTGGATTCAAAATTTCTCATACGTTTATCATTGAAAACAACAAAAGAATATTTTTTTTAGTCAATTTCGGCAAAGCTTTTTTATTGAAATCACGTATATATCGAGAAAATAAAATTTTAATCCATACATAAAAAAGGTTTCATTAGATCAAATTTCGTTTTGGCCATTAAGGTTTAAATTTAATGTTAATTATGGTTTGTGAATTTTTCTTAATAGCCAAATTTACCCCACACGTAAGCAAATTTTGACCACTTCTCCTGTTCTCCTTGACGTCTTCTTCCAATTTTTCAAATAAAAAGTTTTCTTATGGATTCCATAAAAAATGAGATTGGTCAGGCTTATAATTAATGTCAACTTATATCAAATTTTATAATGGTATGCTAGTCGGATTCATGTATAAAAACAATATTTCATATCCCAACTAAAATATAGAACATATAAAATATGTCTCCTAAAAATTCTTTATTTGATAGGTTAAATAAAATATAAATATGTCTTTTTAATTATAGCTAGACAAACACCAACCAAGTTGGTTGAAACAAATTCAAGCCACCCATAAAAACTAATAATTCACACTTTGTAATCAATAGCTTTAACCATATATAATATTAAGTTAAAATTATGTTTTGCGACATTGTTTTGTTATTCTGTTTTTGTCAATTTTCCTATAAAGTCAATTATTATCAAATCAAATATTATTTGTAACAAAAATAAAATATTACTTCCTCATATCCGTCCCATTTTTTTAATCAATTGGTATGGTGGACCAGTCAAGTCGACTAAATTTATAAAAATTATAATAAATAATTTTATTAATATATTTCACTAATGAGTTAATAACAACATATGACACCATATATATTAATGTTTTAAAAGTTTAATACGCCTAAAAATGTGAATAATTTAACATGATAAGTCGCTTAAAAAATAAAAATTTTGATCAAATATTGTAGCTAATGGAGTAAAAATAATGGGACGAAGAAAATCTTTGATAAAGATTAAGCATAACAAAAGCGCAAAAGACATTAACAAAATTGAATTTTAGGGATTTAAAATATAGAAAAATAAATACTAATATTATAGGGTCTATTTGGATGAGTTTTTGCTCGGTTTCACGGGTCTCGATTTAAAAAAATTGGTGTGGTTGGTTTCGGTGAAACCTTTGAGACATCATTTGGATGGATTTTGGCTCTTGAGTTTTGTGGTTTGAATAAGTTGAAACCCCACTTGAATTGGGTTTGGATGCTGGGATTTAGGGAAAAAAGTAGGTGATAGGTCAATGTCCTTTTTAGTGAGATTTGATGGAAAAAGTAGGTGGTAGATGTCAAATTAATGTTTTATAGGTCTGAAGAATTTGAGTGTGAGTTTCTGAATATGTTTTTTATGATTTTATGGGTTTGACGAAAACTCATTTGAAAGGGTTTTGGCTCGATCTCACGAAATCCGCGAGACCAGGCTAAAACCCATCCACATACACCCATATTTCCATGGAATTAAAAGTTAAATAGGAAAAAGTGTAACTGATGATTTTTCTTTTTTCTCTCCTTTTCTTTTTCAAAAAATGAAGCAGTGCTTGATTGTGAAGCAGGAGATACCAAAGTAGCCCCCCCATTGAGAATGTGGGCATAAATTGTCATGGTGAAAGAGAGGAGATAGATATACCTCCAAATTAGGAGACAAGGAAAGAATCTAAAGGTGTTTTCTTTCTTTCACATCATCTTTTTGTTGAGTTTTTTTAGTTAACAATTGATATGTTTAAGAGGTAAATTACTTATTTGCGATTTGAAAATAAACATTTTACTCCATTGTAAAAAATAACTATGAGTGTTTTCTCTAATCTTTTGAATAATGTGACACATGTGTGCAAAATTATTAGTAAGACTTCATTATAATGCTTAAAATGATTAATTTAATCTTCCTCGAAACATGTTTCCTTTACTTTACTCCTTGTAATATTGTCTTATGGTCATTTTGCCCCAAATGATATTTTCCTGAGGGCATTAACCCCTCCAATATCTTGAGGGAATTTACTCACCCACCCCTTCCTAATGAAATCAAGTGGGATATTTGTCCAATATAGGAGGGAGCCGGTGAACCCTTTTTTACCATAAACAGATAGCTACGTTGCACGGATACGGACTCGGCGACTCGGACTCGATACGATTCGGACTAGGCGACTCGTTTTCAGAAAAAATTTAAGATACGACTCGGCATGAATACGCATATTTTAATAAAATAAATTTATATAGTTATATAAAAAAATACCTTAGCATCAAAGTCATTGAATAAATTCAAATATTCATAACACAAAATCAACCTTGCCTATGTATTTGCCGATTTCACAGAGCCTATATATTCTATGCTTAGATTTTGTGATACGGATTAACCTTGCCTCTATTTGGTTTATGAAATGTGGGATTCTATGACATAGAATACATAGGCAAGGTTGATTTTACATAGAATACATAGGCAAGGTTGGTCCGTATCACAAAATTCTTTATTTACTTAGTCATGGTGGATCTGGTCTTTGGATTTGCCGATTTGGATTTTGGATGAAACGGGAAGAAGGAAGGAACAAGGAAGTAAGAAACTCAATTAGGAAAGTATAGTTTCAATTCAATTTTTTTATTATTTAGGTGTGTAATTTGCATTTTCAACCCAACATTTTATAAAAAATTGCAGAAAGCCCCCGCCGAGTCCTTGACCGTGTCGACTCAGCAGTTGACCGAGTCGGATTCGAGTATCCGATTTTTTTTTCTCGGACTCGCCACGTGGCGAGTCCGACTCGTATCTCAGTCGAGTCGAAGGCGAGTCCGAGTCCCCGGCGAGTCCGACTCTTCAGCTTGCTATTCTTTGAAGTATCCGTGCTTCATAGACAGATAGTCTTTTTAAAGTAGTACAGAGAATTAATTTGAATTTACTTACTTTGAAATGGTGACTAACATAAAATGTGACTTTAAAAAGAGAATGTCAAGAAATACAAGTGAAAGGAGGGGAGGGGCGCAATGCGAGAGATTATTTAGTGCAATAGCTGTACCACGTCATTAAGTATACGTGGTGCAGCCCACCAATACACTTGGGACATGTAGAGTGATAATCCACATTATTCTATATTCTGGGAAAATTCTTCTCCAAGCTTGATTTGGCCAAACTTATCCAACTACCAAGCAAGTGTATTGCACTTGCTTTGCGATTGATCACTCTCATGGGAGTTACATCTAATTCCAAAGCAAGTATATTGCACTTGCCTTATAGTTACTTTGGGTTCGGCCAAACCCGGTGTGGGTAAGAATTTCCCCTGTATTCTGACCTTGTTCCTAAAAATTAGGATTTTAAAAAATTATCTTCACATTGCCAGAGCATGGGCGATGTGGATTATCACTCCAGATGTCCCAAGTGTATTGGTAGATAACACCACATGTACTTAATGACGTGGTGTAACGGTTACAGTAAATAATATCTCGCGCAATGCGCTGCGTGTAAATTTTATTGCATCTCATTATTTTAATATTTAATAAAGCTAATAATATAATTTTGTTTTAAAAAATGATCTCGAGAGATTCTATCAATTTTGTCAATTAAATTGAATACTACTTTGATACTTTTACCTTACGTTGTACAGATACGGATACGTTAATACGAATACGACACGATACGAATATGATGACATGAATTTTTAAAAATTAATTGGATACGAATCTAAAAGAATTATATTTATATATTTATGCATATTGAAATAAGTAAAATAGATCAAATTAATTTTCATCAGTACTAATATTCTTAACTTTTAGAAAGAAAAAAATTGTTTAGTAAGTTAATACTATAATTATACATCAAGATCATTATTTTATTATGTTATATATAATATGTCCCATTATAGATGAATATCTTGTATTGCAGTTATATATAATACAAAGTGTGGTTTGGTGTCTTACATTATTCTTACCAATTATGGTTCCTTAGCAAAATTTAGAATATGAAATATGTTGGACACGTCTATAATGTCGCCATAATCCATTAATATGTTCCAATTTTTATTTTAATTAGATTTACTGACACGCTACGTAAAATATCCTACAAGTATCGTATCCGACACGATATTTTATAATTTTTTAAAGTATCCGTGCATCGTAGATTTTACCTTTTGCATTTATCTCAATTGAATAAAACATGATTCCCAAGCATATTCGATGATACTTTTATCATCCTCTTTTATCTCAAGTGAAACATAATGTCGCCATAATCCATTATTATAATTCGGAAAATAAAAAGATAATAAGTAAAAAAATTGACAACCAAACCTTTTTTTTTTTTTTTTTTTTTTTAGAAATTGACAACCAAACTGGGGATACAGTATATTGGTCAATTAGAGGTCTCAAATCTAATCAGGTGCAGAATAACAATTGGGCACAGCCAGAAAACCCTGATCTGCTGCTGCCTATATACTTTATTCATCATTATTTAAATGGGATTATTTAATAATATTTAAACAAAACTTTATCTTAATATTTAAATTAATTATAATGTACATCTCACAATCATTGTAGTGGGGCTATCTAATCCATTATGTTGTCAGTTGTGTATATATATTATATCATACACAAAGTGGGTAGGCCCATGTTATAAAGTTCACAGGATAAATTAGAAGTTGTGGGGTCAATTTTCCCTAAGTTTTTCTCTTTAAATTTAGTGTGTGTGGGTCCCCTTTTCTGTACAAAGCAATTTCCTAAAGTTTGACAATAATAATACATATATGAAAGCAACTCTCCACCTACTCTGTTTTGGGATTGGGGTTTAATTTGAATTATGATTGCTTGTGGGTGTAAATTTTATTTTAAACAAAGCTTTTGTTAAAGCCACAAGAAACCACAGGATTCTCAACTGTGACACCCTATTAAAAGAATGTTGAGAAATGTTAGAATGGTGACAACCTCATGGTATGATCAATAGACTCTTTTCCATTTGATTTCTAGTTTGTTGTAATGAATTATTTTAAAGCTACGCCATATTTCACCTTTTTTTATATTATTTGTTGTGATGAATATATTATTTTTATTAGTGCAGTCTGATTGCTTCATAAGTTAGTACATGTTGCACATATTTATGAACAAAAACCAATACATGTTGGCTCAGTTGGTAAGGAACAGACTCCTTCCCCTCAGAAGGTTGTGAGTTCAATTTTCACTGCCGACGTGAGGGCTGTGTTGGTGGACGATCTGTAAAAATCTCTATAAACGACATTTCGTCCCTGAGACATGCCTTGGCCCATGGTGACGACCGGAGCCGAACCCACCAAAACTTTTTTGTAAAAAAAAAATGAACAAAAGTTCAATCGATCAATGAATTCATTCAGACTTCATATCAACTATCGCGTACTCTTTCAACTACAAAATAAGTCTAATTTACATATGCTTAAATTGTGACACATTAAAATACGATTCAATTACAAGATAAGTATAATATAATATTTTCTTCGTTATTAATTATCTTAATGGTTTAACCAAAAAAGGCTAAAGTAATTATATCATGATTCAAAAAATTCAAATTGCATGAATTATGATTTAGAATCATTACATGTGAGCATCATAGATCCTTTTTTTTTCCTTTCCTCATTATAATGTAAAATGGGAAATTTAAATTGATTCTATAGCACATACATCAAGGAATGTACTCTAAGGGGGGACACAAAATTGAGTTTCAAAGAAACTCCACTCATGAAGCCTTTATCCATTAAATAATTTACTTTTTCTTTGTACCCCTTTATCCAATCAAATCTTAATATCTTATATATGTACTATGTGTCAAGTAACATGGCTTTCTCATAAAGCTTTGAGTATTTATCCGTTACAAAATATGATCTCAATTTTATTTCAACCGTTGGATGATAGGTGGTCCAGTCTTGATCACATGTTTATAGAAATTCAGGTCTAATTTTTATTTTATTTTTTATTTTTTATTTTGCTTTGAGATCCTTTGAAGTCCTGTACTAATTATATGTTCAATTTGAATTCAGTGGACTTACTCCTCTCACTTCCAATTATGGAAATTATTGATATATTCAATATATTTTATTTTATTTCACTTGAAAATCAGAAATAAGAAAATAATATATCCCAAAAGTGGGTTAGAAAATTATGCAGAAATTGGTTTCTAAGTATAGTAAAAGGAAAGGCCCATTAAACAGATATCAAGATATTGCCTTAACACATGTTAGATCCGCCTAAAAAATTAGCAAACACATTTTTTATTTTTTATTTTTTATTTTTTCAATCAAAAGGACAATATACATGTTATTTTTAAAAAAAAGGGGAGACCTTTTTCATCTTATTTCTTGTTTATATTAATGTAGCAATATCTTATTTATTGACAAGTATATATATTAATGCACATAATTTAGATTGCAACAATTGCGGACACACGCAAAGAATTAAATAGTTGATGACTTTAGTATTGGTAGTACTACAATGTATAATTAAAAAAGATAGTCCTGGAGATTCAAAATTTACTTCTTGACTTAAGTCGCATTGAAAAATCAAGGTCATGACTTTATCATATGTGAAAAATCTAGTGATCAGTTTGGATCAATGGTTTTGAAATTTCAATCTGGTAAGTTTTTGGATATTGCACGCGACTGTTGAAATCTTCGTAAAGGAGTTAAAGGCAATTTACCCTCTATGGTATACTCCCTCCATTTCAAAATATCTGTCTTTTCACATGTATACACACAAATTAAGAAAATCATTGAATATGGTTGAATTCTATTGAAAAAAATTGAAAAAGACTAAAATATCCTTTTAATTAATTATCCTCCACTAATGTTTGAGAAAATTTATGAGCATTAAGGGCAAAAATTGAAAAAGAGAAATTAATACTTTATTGAAAATCCAAAGTGACAGATAATATGGCACAAGAACATATTTCCAAAGCGACAGATATTATGAAACGGAGGGAGTACATAATAATCAATTTACCTCCACGTGATTTGGAAAAGAGCACTTTAATTAATCCCCTATAATTTTATGAAATATTCATATTGTCTTCCTGACATTTTTATATTTGACAGTTTATAGTCTGTGTTCTGATAGTGTGGCAGTTTACCCCCCTGTATTATGATAAATGTGACAATTTACTCCCTATCTTATGATAAATGTTGTAATTTATCCCCTTGTATTACAATACACTTTTCATGTCCACTTTCAATTTCAGCAAGTGAGTTATACTAATCGGCTCAAGGGATAAAATGCTTCTTTAAAACTTATACAGGGGGGGTAAATTACTCTTTTTCTTATCACATGGAATAAATTAAATATTATGAACATAAGGGAGTAAATTGTCATTAGCCCTAAAATAATGTTTAAAAAATAAGTGTGATTCAAACATCGAACCTTGATCAGATTTGTTAACCTCCAATAAATAATAATATAAAGTGAACAAATTATATTTATATAGATACACAACAATTCCAGGCTTTCTTCATTAATTGTACAAATTATTTTAACAAGGGAGCCTTAATAAATTAACTGAAATTGCAGAATGTGAAAATCTGATGCACTGAAAATGAAGAAAAGGGAATCAAATTAAAAGGACAGAGCACTAACTATTCTCTGTGGTATCATTGATGAACAGAGCTACAGAATAAGTACTAAATAATCTCAACAAACTGACTCCCATGTGACCAACAAAGAAATGAATTTCTATTACATCATGAGATGTTTATTTTCTTTTCCTTTGGTACTATAATGTATCATCATCAGTTGGAAATTGGGGGACCATTCAATTTTTTTATTTTTTGCTTTTGTTACAGAATAAAAGTATCACTAATGATGCTTAAGAACATAAAATATTTCATAGATCCTCTAAATTGGACAATTTTGTCTCCAATAATAATAATAATACAACAAGGAAATCTATTGTGACTCAATTTGGTATATTGAGTGGTGGAGATTTAGAGGTAAGATCAAATTATGACGGTGTTATTGAAGATATCAAGTTCAAAGTAGCGAATTCGGAGAATTTCAAAGTTCAGTATACCGGTAGAGATGGCAATAGGGTAGCTCATGAATTAGCTCGTCTTTCGTTTAGAGATTCTTAACGATTCTTAACCTTTTGGCTTCTGAGTCCAGTTAAAGGGTGGTTTACACTCACATCCCCTGAGATTTAGTCATATTACAAGAAATTTCCTAAGGTTTCAAAATTACGAGAGTACCCCTTACAGAGTATTTTTTGTAAATATTTTTACAAGTTGTAGGGGATGTTCTTTGTAAGACTTGTTGAACCACATGGGGCTCTTTGTAAATTTTGAAATCTCAGGGAGTTCCTTGTTATATGATTAAACCCCATGGAGTTTGAGTATAAATCACCCAGCCCTTGTTTCCCAAAAAAAAAATTTGGTTACCGCTCAATCAATTATATATAAGTATTAAGTTAAGTATACAATTTTTTTCATAAGGAATTGGATGCAAAGATGTCACACTTAAATATATAATTGTTTCATGAATAAATTGGGCGTGGTCCATGGTTTGGACTAATAATATCATTTATATATAACAATTTTTTTTTATTGAATTCCGAATTAAATCATCATATCAGAATATTAATTAGATAAAATCGATAGATTACAATTGATAAAGCACTAAAAATAAATAAATATATATAATTAACTAAAAATATAAAATTTGAGAAAATAATCACATTTCAGGTAGAATTCGTACCCAAGAACTTTACTTAGACTATTGTATATAGTATTCTTCTCAATCAAAATGCGACTTCTGTTACGTAGAATCACAATCTTTTTATGTCGCATTTGCACCTTAACAATTAATGAAGATTGAGTATCATTTTTTTCTATGGAGTGCACAAACTGCCTTCTAAAATCAAAATTCTTGATCCAGTTAACAAGTTGCCATTGAACCAAGGAAGAAGCAACAAGTTGAGTGTAACTCACAATTAGCCCTAGTTAATAGCTAGGTTGTATTTAGGTAATAATACTTTAATGACATATTGTCAAGTATATAGTTTATATACATTTAAAAATAATTATTTTTCGCTGACCAAAAAAAAAATATAATTATTTTTTTATTAAGTGAACAATCTCCATCCTTAAAACTAGCTTGAGTAATTGACAAACAAAAAATATTTTTTACTGTTTTTAAGACAATGATTGGAGATTGATTACAAACCTTAGGTTTAGAAAAATAATACAAGTTGATTTAGTTATTATAATACTAGCAAGTATTTATTAAGATTCATCCATCATCAAGCAAGCATATTAGGTTAGGGAATATTTGATATAGGTGTCTTAATAAAATAAGCCCTAATCAGTGGTGAAGTGTTGGGATGATTAACTTGTACCATAATAAAACTATGACAATAAATATGTTAGGTTTGGTCAATAAAATTAGGCATCAATATTTAAGATTAACAATGATTAAATTGAGTATTTTGTTTGTGTTGGTTAAGAAAACTAGTTAGTTATAGCAAGGTTTTTTGGTCAGGCATCTTTCAACAATTTTTAGCGACCAAAAAGCTTGAGGAATTAAAAAAAAGAAATCTTATGTCATTTAAAGAATTCATCCTTATATATATTGTATATAAGTTCAATTCTATCTTTAATTAGTAGGAAAAGAATTCTTAATTAATGACATTAGAGTTATGGCTTCACTAATATTGACAATTTGGACTACTTTGGAATTGGTTTTGCTTGATCTAAACTTAACCAAACATGGCCAAATTCATTGGAATTGAAGTAGGTTTGGGCAGTTATCAACCCAAATCTTAGGTTTGATCCAAATTGAAATAGATAAAATTATTGATTTGACATCTATCTCCAAATTTAATATTTATAAAATTCTTGATTTTTGATCTGCTAACTACCATTTTACAATATTTGTCATTTTTTTTTTATAATACTACTTTCTTATTTTTTTTTATTAGTGAGTGATGACCATTAAATTTTCTAATTTAAATGTGAGAAAGGGCCAAAATTAAAAAAATATATTTTGAAACTCAAACATACCAATTAATTTGAAATAAAAATATTTGGCAAAAGTGTCAATTAATTTGATACGGAGGGAGTACTATAAACTAAACTCTCAATAGAGTTCTAAACAAAAAAGAAAAAAGAATGGAAATTTTCATTTTAATTTAATTGGTTTAAGTAATCCTCAAATTCCTTTAAACCCAATACTGGATAGTCTTTTTATTTGAGGCCATGTCACAAATAGAATTGGCTTCTTCACATGAGAGGCCCATTAACAAAAGGCAAAAATTTAGAAACCCTAAAACCCATTAACATCAATAGGCAAAAATATGGAATTACATATTAATATGTTTTAGAATTGAATTTGGGCCAGAAACCCGACTGTCAATAGAGCAGATTTTAAAATTAATCTGAACACAATTTAATTGGAAGTTTACGCTAAATTACATTTATAGCCCACCAAGTGTAAAGTGTTTTACACTTATGTCCTTTGCTAAAAAAGAAATACTTAAGTCCCTCTTATAAAAAGAGTGTTACACCGATCAATTTTCCGGAGAAAATGTAATCATGTAACTTTTAGTAAGGATATTTTTGGATTTTTAAGTCTTATAATATTTAGACTTGAACTAGATGAAATGGTATTCAGGAAGAAAAACCACTAAGTATCCTTACGAAATACCACGTGATTTGCACATGTTATTTCGTCTAGAAAATACCTGAAAATTGATCGGTGTAACTCTGAATTTTATGTAAAAGGGACTTAAGCGTAATTCCTTTTGACAAGATGACATAAATATAAAATACTTTATACTTGAGGGACCATGAATATAATTTAACTGACATATTATCCAATTAGAAATTTAATGAATTTGATTCGACAAAAAATTCTTAATATAAAATAAATGGAGCAAATAATGGAGCAAATATAGATAGATTTGATCCGTCAATCACCGACCCAATACCATGAAGTAATTTTTCATAGATCAATATCAATACCAATTATTTCCATGAGCTCTAATAAATCATTGAACCAAATGCTTAAGTATCTCAAAAGTTCATTTTCTCTATTTTGAAATTTAGTGAAATATTAAAAATAAAAAAATTGAACGAGCTAAATTGAATGATTACATAATGGTAGAATTATGAAAATAAAAATTTTATTTGATCGAACCCAAACAAAGTTCGAGTCCGGCGATATATGAAATTTAAGAGAAGAAAAAAACCTATTCACATTCAACGTATTTGATAGGTGCAACCATCGTCGTGTATACATGCATGTATGAATTTTTTCAGACATCGAATGAGTGCACAAATCGAACTCGTGTCCAAACCGTATCCGTGTCTCAAACGTGGCCCCCTCTACTTCATAAATTTTTTCAGAATACGACAAGCATGTTCACACTCCACATACAAAAGGGAAGTCGGCTCATTCAATCAAGTCTCTATTATGCATCATGTAAATATAAAATGGTTCATCCAAGTTGCAGTTTTCTGGACCACAAAGAAAGCAAAAGTGGGATATTTTCCTTTTCACAATTTCACATAATTCCACCTTACCAAATCTGCAATTTATTAAGATTTCGACATCCAACCGCCATAACATATCCCAGAAATTGACCATTGTACAATAAAGGGATCCAAACAAGTGCTTGAATTAAAAGAAATGATAAATTTGATAAATAAAAGATTCAATACCAAAGAATAAACCAGCAATCCCATTCAAATTAGCTGCATCTAAAGGCATATTCAAGTTATACAAACACTGGAGATAAAATCAAAATGCAGCACCAAAAACAATATGGGAAGACCTTTTTGTCCTTTATTTGCTTCATTCTTTGCCATCAGCAGCACGAAGAGAACCGAGTTGAACGGGGGCCTGGGTCCCCACGACTTTTGACGAGCCGTAATTGGATAAATCAAATCCCTGAGCTTTCTCTTTCTCGAGTTGTTCTTTGATCCAGAAATATGTGATTCTAAGTCCATCCTATATGCGTTTTTTATAAGATGGGATATGAGCAAATGCCCCGTTTGTTCATAGAGCTAAATGCAAATATATCCCCTGTGCTTTGTCTTATTGGCAAAAACTCCCATATTCTTTTTTATAAGCAAAAGACCCCATTTGAAATTCTAGGTTGCGTCAATTTTTTAAAGTGGACAAGGGGGTTGGTTATTTGCAATTTTCAAAGTTAACAGGGGAATTATTGTCAAATTTTCAAATGAATAAGGGTGTTCTCGCAGCTTTTGGTGGGAGTGTAATTGTCATTTTGGCTTGTAAGGGTCTTTTATTGCTAATATATTTAGCATAGGTGGGGTTTTTGATAATAAAAATAACACAGGTTTTTTTTTTAGTAATTAGGCAAAGCATAGGGGTATTTTCGCATTTCGCTCTTTGTTCATATAAAACTAAAGTCGATAAATATTTAAATGAAATTAAAAAATAGAGGATAAAACATGGTACCTTAAGTTTCATAGAAGGAGCCCAACCTAGCTTTTCTTTAATCAAAGTATTGTCCGAGTTTCGACCACGTACACCCTCCGGTCCTGGAATGTGATGGATTGGGAGCTTCTTGTTCTCAAAGCTCAAAATGATCTCGGCCATCTCGTTCATGCTCACCATCTCATCACTTCCGATATTCACGGGCTCTCTGAAGTCCGATTTAGTCAATCTGCAAAACAAATAGCAACTCTTGTTGACAAAACTTATCTTTTTCAGTTTAAAGAAACAAGAAGATTCGATTTTAAGACGCTTTTTTGCTATTTTTGGTGGTTTTTTAGGTTCCAAGTGTTTAAGTCAATTAAGGCTGAGTAAACCTGAGGACTCGGACGACTTCCATCCTTGATTTATAATTTACGAGTTTTTCTCTGGTTTAGAGAAAATTAATTCATAAATTTGACGTTTCATTGGTAAATATCTTCTCCTTCTAATTAAAATGGCAAGTACTATTCACAATGTGAAGTTGATATTTAATTTTGCGCGATAATATGTGTAACTCTTGACAACAAATCAAATATTAGTGCCCACTAAACCTCAATAACTTCAGAAAAAATGAAATAACAAGAACCAACTTTTATTTATTATGTAAACGTACCTCAGAACACCCTCAACACATTCATCAATAAAGGTAAAAGACCGTGTTTGGAGACCATCTCCCCACATCTCAAATTTATCAGTAGCAGTGAGACCTTTTCTACAGAAAGCAGCCGGTGCTTTCTCTCTCCCGCCTGCATTGATTGATAAAAAAACTTAACGATTCGAAAAGAAAACGTATTGCAAAAGAAAGACACGGAAACTTTTTGTTTGGCTCTTGACAATATTCTTATCATTTAATGCAGAAAATATTTTTTCTTGGCTTTTAAGTCTCTAAAACCCATGAACCAAACGTCAAAAAGTTACCTTTCCATGTGCCAAAGGGACCATAAATGTTGTGGAACCTTCCTATTCGGCATTCGATTCCAAAATCCTTATTGTAATGTTTACATAATTCCTCCGTAGCCAGCTTCTCTAGCCCATAAGCATCTTGAGGCTAAAATTAAACCAAAACAAAGCTATTTACACAAATAAAGAAACTCGATAAAAAGCAAATAAATTTCACTACAAGGTAAGAAATAAGAATAGAAACCTCGGCAGGCCATGCATCGGACTCTTTCAAGCTCACATTAGTATCCAACTGCTTAAATTCGGGATAAATACAAGCACTTGATGCATAGAAGAACCTAAAAAACCAAACGTCGTCATTTTTCGTTTTTTATTTTTCGAAATATATACACAAATTCTTGAATTTAAGACCACAATACCTCTCAACTCCGTTAATTCTTGCAGCCTCGATCATGTTAAAGCTAATCATTGTGTTGTTATACATGATGACAGAGTGGTTGGACTGAATGAAGCCCATACCTCCCATATCGGCAGCAAGGTTGAACACATGATTGACATCTTTGGTGACTTTAAGACAGTTATCCATTACCCTTAAATCAACAAGATGGAATTCATTACAGAACATGTCCTCTGTCATGTGCTCGTTTTTTTTCCAGTCGGAAGCAATGATGTAATGACCTTCGCTCTTCAAACGTCTGGCTATATGTGATGCAATAAAACCACCAGCTCCTGTGATGGAAATACGGAGCTTTTCTGATGGCCAGTAGGGCTCCCTCTCGAGATTCTCATATGTGTATGCTCCATAGTTGTTTTCTGTGGTGCTTCCCATTCTGCGATTAAAGGGCAGGTTTTTTTGAAAGATACAAATAAAAGGATTAAGAGTTCAACCTAGTGTGGATGACATTTTACGACTCACTAAATACGTTTTGGTTAACGACATAATCCAGTTTTGAAAGGACAAAAGCAAAATACTAAAGGCAACAAAATACATGGAAAACGACAGAAACGACAAATGCATAACCAGATCACAATCGAAGTAAGAACTATGCTAGGTAAAGCAACAAATAGATCATGAATTCTATGAAAGTCAAAGCTACACATAAAGAAAAAGAGGATGAACAAACAAAATAACCACAAGTGATCTACATTTTTTTTTTTTTGATAATTTCCACAAGTGATATACATGCTCCTATACCTACCAAAAAGATTTATGAGAGTCTAATACAAAGAATAAACAAGAATTCTGAGAATTAAATATCAACGAAAAACTACCCAAAGTTAATATGAAAAGACTCCCACCCAACATTTTAATACATAGAAATGATTAAAGGAATGAAACATGTAGTAACTTCATGACCATATATACAGTTATAGACATAACTAAAAGAAACTTAGGTGGTAAGAAAAGTTAGCTTCTGATGAAACTGAGCACAAAGACATAAAAGCTTACCAAATCCACAGAATCCCAATCAATGAAAATGAAAAACCTAATAGAATATCAAACAAATCCTAAATTTCCAGTCCATTTCATCAATTAAAACTAGGTGGCCCTAAATAGCAGTTTTAAATATTTTAAGAAACAGAGCACATACACAAAATCTTACGCAATCTCCCAAGACTGAAAACAAAATGAACAACCCAGATAAAGAAAATTCTCAATCCTAACGCCATTTATTAAAAGATGGGGGTGTCAAAATGGAATCTTTGCTATTCCAAGAAACAGAGCACCCACAAATAAATGCTACCACAGTACCTAAAATCTCAACGAAACTGAGAAAACCCAGAAAATTTTACATCCAAATGATGAAAACTAGTGACATTCAGAAATAATAGAAATAGGTTATCACAACAAAATCATGAATTTCCCGAGAAAATCACGAGAAACGACTGAAACAGAGCATATATATCGTCAAAGTAAAAGAGGGACCAAGATTTAGTTACCTCGAAATGCTGGATTCGTAAGGTCAGAAATCGGAAAGATTTTGATAAGATAAAAGAAATATTATTTGCAGTGGTTTTTTATTTCTATTCTCCAGATCTCTGCTCTTCGTGTGCACTATATATAGTGGCTATTGGGATGCTTTTTTTCCTTCTTTGAAATAAAAATTATTTTTATTTTTGACTTCCAAATCTCTTCCAACTTGTAGTGGCTATTGGGGATATACTTTTGTGGGGGGGAAAGTGTCCTTATTGGACGTGTTTGGTTTCTCTTCGAGTATATTAGTGGTAGAATTCAACTTTTTATTGGACGTGTTTGGTTTCTCTTCAAGTATTTTTTGTAAGAAATAAATATCCATTCACTACTTATCCTTTTTATTAAACCTCATTTAAATTTGCAATGATAAATAAGAGTGAATATTTGAATATTAGATGCTTTTTCCCAAAATTATTAGCATATTTTATTAATTTATGTGAAATTGCATTTATCATGGGGGAAAAATCTCATGTTAATCATCAAAAAAGAAAAAACTATGTTAAAAAACATAGTATTATTTTTGAGATTTTAGCACTTAGCTACCTCAAAAGATAGACTTTTAACATTTTTCACCCAATTTAAGTTTTTTGACACTTTACACCCACAAAAAATTGTTTGACAAGTTGTATACTAGTGTTCAGAGGCGGAGGGACATGGGGTGCGGGTAGGAGCATCCGCAACCCCCAACCATTTAAGTTTGCATTAGTAATTAGTAATGCACCAGGGAAAAATATTAGTTTATTGTGTAGTAATGCACCAGGAAAAAATATTAGTTTATTGTGTAGTAATGCAACAGGAAAAAATAAGGTCCAACAATTTACTTTGAATAAAATATACAAACTATACAATATATCATTTTTATTAGTAAAAATAAAGTTCCATTTAAATTTTTGATTAGCTAAATCTTGAAAAATGTATGTGACTTCAAAAAATTATTCTGTAAAACATGTTATCAAGTGTTCTAAATGAATTTATTTTTATCATAAAACTAATTAAAAATGAAATTGCTCAAAGTTGTGATATTAATTCAACTGTACATGAATTTGATTTCATGAAGAAAAAAATTAGTGCAATTTAGGATGTATAGGTAAAATTGTAATTAATAGTATTCACAATTATTAGTATGTCCAACTCTCTTTATAAGTTGATTCATATTTTATTATGATTAATGATTATTTATCTCATAATATAAAACTAGTCATTTATTTAGTGATAGATACACAATTATCTCCCTTGATATATATATTATTTATATCAATAGCCATGGAATTATCGATATATTAAATAAAATTATTTTTGTCTACTAACTGTGGACCATAGTATGAATCAACGAGAGCACTCAGTGTGGTGATCAGTTAGATTTGAACTTGGGGTTCGTCTATGGGGGCGCAAGACGCTACCATTTGACCCAAATAAATATAAAAAAAATTCACTAAAATCCCGCCCCCCTCAGTTCAAATTTCTGGTTCCGCCCCTGCTAGTGTTTTTTGGTTGAATGCTGTTGGTGGAGGAGCTAAGTTGTCATTTTCGAATTTTTCACTCTTTCCACCATAAAAATAGTCTTTTGTCTTAGCTCAAACTCAATATACATATACTTTTGGAATTTGGACCCAAATCAGGTTATATTGAACTAGCTCATATTTGGAAATAATATTTACAAGTAAAATAGTGCATTTACTAACACTTCTATAAAAAATATTAATATCATTAAATGCAAGAATATATATAATTAAATTTCATACTTATAGTCCCACAAAAAGTATATAGATAACATAATATTTTAAATGAAAATCAGAGGGACTATATATACATAAAGCTATTCAAAATTTAGATATTTGTATACAGCATTCGCATGGAGACTAGTGGAAGAAAATATATTTCATCTCTCTTCACCACAAATGTATATCTACATTAGTTGAGCCCCCAAACAAATGGTGAACTAATTTTTTTTTTTTTGGAACAAAAACGGTAAACTAATACATAAAAATTAATTCCTGAAAATGCACTTTCACTGAAACATATCAGCCTACACACATGAAAAAGTGCTTTTGTCAATCTTTTCTCTTTGTACTAGTAGATCTTTGTTTTAGTTCTTTTAGTGACACAGTGATAACATCGTTACATCGACAAATTTATTTCATCATTAGTAAAATATAAATAATGTTCAACTAATAGATCCAAAAAATATTTACTTACAAGACTAGTATTAAATTAAGAAATGTTTCACACATCAGATGTTGTATAAACAGTAATTTTGAACTTCTAATAAATTCTCTCTAAAAAAAGATAGTTATAGATAAGTAAGTATTTCAAAAGTTCATTTAGTCGGGCTCTCTCCGGGATGATCCACATTAACTTCAAGCTCGGTTCATATATTTATCTATTTACAAGGACTCAAACTCAACTCGATTCTCAAATATTTAGGCTCGGCTCAAGTATAATCGATATAATTGAATTGAGCCATTGATATTTAAGTAGGCCCAACTCAATTAACAATTCTAAATCCTAATTCCAATTTACATTTCCAAAGTTTTAATCCGCTGCTAGAATGGCTTTTGGTAGTGTCCATATATTGTTGACCTAACGGGTAAAATGTGAAGTGTAACATACACTATAAAAATAATACATAGCTTCACCGCACAAGATAAATATTTTTTAACTCCAATTAATTTAAAGTTGTTTCAATGTGCACAATAGGTTAATACATTTCGTTCACGTGATTTAATCAGTAGTTTGATTAGGTGAGATTATGACTAGGTTGTTAAGGAAATTAGTGCATGACGACGGATTTATATTTAGAAATTAAAATGATTAGTACCTAATGCAATTGTTAATGTAAAACTATTAGAAAATTAAGAATTTTTTATGCTATTTACAACTTTTATAGTCACCCAATTAGATACTAACGATTAAACAAATCCATGATGAAAGCTACTTCACAACTAATTGGTTTTTCAACTGGGGAGCAGATTTTCTATCACACATTAGTGTCACACCAATGTATAATAGACACGTGTCATCCTTTTTAAAATTGATTATGTATCATATAACATACACTAATACTTAACATATGTTTAAAGGTAATTAATTAAGAAATGATTGTAAATCAAACAAGGAAAGAGATAGAAAAAATATAATTAAAAAAAATCTCTGCATTTTTATGGTAGAGATTATGGCTCCTTCTTCTCCACCATTCTTAATAATTTTTAATTCAAATTCATTATTGGTTCACTCCCTCATTTCACCAATATTACATTGTTCTATGTGTATTGCTAATCACACCTAATCGTTTAAATTTTTGCTGCATATTTTTTGATAGCTCAATTGCAAAAATTAAGATTATAATTCTTCAATTTCCCGTTCATTTAGCCTTTTGAAATGCATTAATGAAAACATAATTAATTTTAAGAGGGTGACACATGTCTATCATACATTGATATGACACAAAGGTGAGACACCAATGTGTGATAGAAAATCCGCTCCCCTTGAAATGTGATAGCCAAATTGAAGTACAATACCTTTTTTTTTTGGAGGTGGAATATGCTTTCATTCCAAAATATCTACTTATATATATATATTTGAGGTAATTCTGGAAAAAAGCTTAAATTTATATTTTTTTCGATTTTCAGGGTACTCAAATTAATCATTGTCGAGGTGCATTAACACTGTAAGGATTAACTTTTCACAACAGAAGTTCGAGTTGCAGCTCGTCACACTGTGTAGATTAGTCCATTTAATGTACAAAACAATTAGTCTTTTATTTGTTCAAGTTTGTCTTAATTTTTCCAACAAACTAACAAATCATTAGTGTGTATGCTAAGCCAAATAATTGCCCAAAATTTTATGTTTCTTGAACAACGACGTTAAGGAAACAAAAAATATAATGATAAGCATAAAAATAAAATATTCCAATCCAAATATGCTTTACTCCCATGCTGCAACTAGCATATATGTAGCACGTCTTTATCGATTTTCAGCGACTGCTGTGGATTTTAATTATTGTAGTTTTGGTCCCATGTTGATTGGTGAAGATTTGGATGCAGATTCCTCTAACGATGACGTACCGTGGCATGAACTTCTAGAAGAATCATTTTAAAAGTAACTCCGTACAATCCTAATTATTTGATGCATCAAGTCATCGGTGCAACAGTTGCACTAAATATTTTCCTCATTACTACCTATATCGAAAGTTTTTAAATTATGTTGAAGTTTTATAGGGCCTATTTGCAAGAGTTTTGACTCGGTTCCACGGTTTCATTTAAAAAAATGGTTTTGGTGAAAACGTTGAAGCCTTATTTGTCTAGGTTTTGGATGTTTGGTTTTGTGATTTTGAAAAAGCTGAAACTCTATAGGATTGTGTTTGGATGTTGGGGTTGGGAAAAAAAGTAGGTAGCATGTTTCAAATCAATATATTTTTTTTTGTAGAATTTGAGGGGAAAAGGTGGTATATGTCAAATCAATGTTTTTATAGGTTCCAAAAGTTTGAATTTGAGTTCCTAAATATATATATAGGTTTGTGATGAGTTTCATGTATTTTACCAAACTCCATTTAAAGAGTTTTGACTCAACTTCACGAGACCGAGCCAGAAATCAACCAAATAGGCCCATAATGATAAGCAAGATACCTAACCATTGTCCTTTACTTATTCATCATTTGATGGAAGTCCAATAAATATACCAAATACAACCCAAAATTTGGATTGGTCTTACACGTATATCTTCAAATAAGAAAACCACTAATTTAAATTGACTGAGTTGCGCTTATGATATGTGAACTAGTTATGATTTGTTCAAAATCTATTACAAGAGTTTTGGTTGTGTATAGACCTGTTCCATTACAAGGTTGTGGTTGAAACTAGGGGTGAGCATTTGGACCGGACCGGATTGGACCGAATCGATTTTCGGTATCTAACCGGTTCGGTCATTTTTGGACCTCGGACCGAATATTTTGGTCCGGTTCGGTAAAAATTGAAAAGTTCGGTTCGGTCCAGAAATGGACCAAATCGGAATTTGCTTTTTTTTTTTTTTTTTTTAAAGTTGGACTAAAACGGTAAAACCTGAAAACTTTCTTTACACACATACATTTATCTGTCCATCTCCCCTTTCTAGGAGTACAATACTTAATTACTTGTCATTTTCAATATTTATTTATTCTCTCTCTCACACACTCACACTCCGCCAAATGTGATTGAACATTGCAAGAAGACATTTTCTTTTGTCACATTTTTTCACAATCTGTACAAAAGAGCAGTAATTATATTCCTATCTTCTTCATCTCTCTTTCTTTCTCTTTTAAGTTTTATCTATGTCGGTAAAAATTCCTGTTATTGGCTGCGATTTTAAGGGAAAAAAAAAAATTTCGATAAACCGGTTCGGTTCGGAAAACCGACCGGTTTTATCGAGAACCGAGAGCCTCCAAGGGCCGGTTCTCAAACAGGAACCGTTTACTGAACCAAAATTTCGGTTCAATAAACGGTCCGGACCGAATCGTCGGTTCCGATTCGGTCCGGTCGATCCGCCGGACCGTGCTCAACCCTAGTTGAAACCAATAACGTAACAAACAATCATGGCTATTTTCTTTTAAAATTAAGCAAGCAAATAAATGTTTTGTTCTTTTTTGTTTTCCTATTCCTTTTATTTTGTTACTAAATAAAAATAAACTAACTTATATTTTCTCACCCCCAAGATATACTAGGTTATCAATCAATAAAATAATTATGATTGACATTTTCAAGTTATAATGGTTATTGTTAGCACTTGATAAAAAGAGTAACATTATTTGATACTTTGTTTTAAATAAAATCAATAAATTAATAAAAACATTTATCTCTATCTTTATTATAAACTTATTAAAAAGTTACTCTACGTGGATAGAAAAAATAAATAAAAAGGTAATTAAAAGCCTAAATCAGTACTATAATTTCAATTGTTTAGCTTTAGCCCTCTATTGAGTTTCTAAATATTAATTCCTTCCAAATTTTAATAAAATAAATAAATGGACAAATGTGAATACAATAGACCCAAAAGGTAATTAGGATTTTATCCAAATACTAAAAAGTACATAACCGAGTCCGGTAGGCACTACTATATTAAGCCCCCTTCATTATAAAAAAAAATGAATATATAACCAAGTCCAAACTATGATGGGCCAAAAGGCCCAAAACTAAGCCCATCTATTATGTCAAACTATTAATCTTTTTTCAAATACAATATCATTGACCAATAAAATTTAGAAAAAGTATGCAGAAGAGAGAGCAAAGCAAGCAGAGCGGAGCTCCCGGCGGCTCCGCCACTCCATCCGCAAAAAGAGGCCGCCCTTTCGGAAGCGGAACCAACAGTTCCTTAGCTGCAGCTGCCGCTGCGGCGGTAGGTGACTCTATTGCACCCTCCACCCTCCTCGGCCCCTCCCTACAAGTACATTCCGCCTTCGCTGGTACTGAAACCCTAACCTCTCTTTCTCTTTCATAAATCGCAAAAACTGTTAAATATTACAGCTTTGAGCACGTGCAAGCACATAAAGCGTAAAATTCTGATGTATTTGTCTACGTCGCTGTATACATTCATTTATTAAATAGGATTTGAGCTTATTCGGGTTTGGATTTTAGATATAGCATATCGATTTCTAGTTTCAGCCGTGGATTAAATCTAGTTTTCGTCGTATGTTTGGGTAAGTTAAATATTAGAAACTCTCTGGAATGTTTTTTGGATATTTTCGGGAAAGGTTTTGAAAAATTGTAAATCAACGGAACATGTTGGAAAAAAAAAGTACTCTGTATTTTTTGTTATATTGGACAGAGTGTTTCAACGAAAAGTAACATAAGGTGATTTGTAGCAAAGTTCAAATATTTGAACCTGACTGGCGTGAGTTGCTAATGAATTCATTACTAAATTTTATAGTGGACCCTGTCATTAATTGAGAACATTCGAATGCATCCCTAGTTACCTAAGTCTGACACCATGACACGCGCAGCAGTTGCCATTTAAAAGAGTAAAGGTTGGCTTATAGTAATAATGACTGAAGAACAAATTATTATAGCTGCCGAAAACACGAATTTTAGGAAAGAAAATCTGCAAACTCAAATCTATACATTTGCAAATTTGGTAGCGAATTTCAAAATTAAGCTCGGGGCCCGAACTCAGAGCGTCCATGAGAGTGTGGTTCGTGAATTTAGTTAACTAGAGAGAAACTCGTATTTTAAGGGATAAATAGCCTCCTTGAAAGAATTTCTGTGTGCGCCAGCTGGTTGGGTTGGGGGGGGGGGGGGGGCGGGATTTGGGTATTAGTTCAAATAAAAGTGTAGCACAAACGCAGGATTGGCAATGGATGGTATTTGTCCCAACCTTATTTGATATATATATATAGGAGTATATTTTTTTCTGGGATAACCTCTGTATGAGTAATGAATTATTTCCTTTCTTCTTCGACTACTTTACCAGAGCAAAATAACAAGAGAATAGTTTTGGCTCTTCAAAGTGGACTAAAGAGTGAGTTGACGTGGGCGTTAAATGCTCTTACATTACTTTCTTTCAAAGAGAAAGACGAGGTTCGTAAAGATGCAACTCCTCTTGCCAAGATTCCAGGACTGCTTGATGCTCTACTTCAAGTTGTAAGTCTCCCTTATTGCATTTCCATATTAAATTTACATTTTCCATTTTATTGTTCCTTAACATTTGAGATATTTTCATTTAGAGCAGGTAGATGACTGGCGTGATATAGCCCTACCAAGAGTCCTCACAAAGGCACCAAGGGTGAGATCGCTCGGAGCAAATTCAGCTGTTACTGGATTTGGGAATGGGTATGAGACCCTAAATTCCGGTGATTCAATTCCGCATCCTAGGTAAAAGTAACACAAATATTTAAAATTTTGATATTTGAATTTGATGGTATTGACTTATCCTTATATCTACCTCTATCCGTTTCAGTGCCGGATCTGGTTCTTCAAATAAAGATGTATCAGCTCAAAAGTTTTCTACAAAGCCTCGCCCTTCAGGTTGGTGGTTTGAGGAAGATGGCCTTTTTAACCTTGATGAGGAAGGGCGAGCAGAAAAGCAACTGTGTGCGGTTGCTGCTTCAAATATCATCCGGAACTTTTCTTTTATGCCTGATAATGAAATTGCAATGGGCCAGAATCGTCATTGTCTGGAAACAATGTTTCAATGTTTGAAAGATTATGTTACAGGTTAATTTTCTTTTTTTCCGCAAATCCTGTTAAATCTCCTTTTGTATATTATACCATTTCATTATTTCTACTTTTCAGTGAATGATCAAAATAGGTTATTATGTTACCTTTGAACATGTGAAGTTTTAATGTTTTTTGGTTATGACCAGAATTGGGTGTCGTGTTTCCTTACGCCATTGTTTATTGCTTGAATGTGACAGAGGACGAAGAACTTGTCACAAATGCCCTTGAGACAATCATGAATTTGGGTCCGTTACTTGACATTCGAATATTTAGCTCATCAAAGCCTTCATATATCAAAATGACGTAAGATTTTTGACCTCTTAATTTATTCCATCTCTGCAAATTGTAATCTGATAGTCATTGTTTTTTGCCTTTATAAAGAGAAAAACGTGCAGTCCAAGCCATTATGGGAATGTTGGGATCTGCTGTCAAAGCTTGGCATTGTGCAGCTGCTGAACTACTTGGCCGTTTGATTCTTAATCCTGACAATGAACCTTTCCTTCTGCCATTTGCTCCACAGGTCTACTCTATCCTCATTGTTTTATCTAAGAACACATTTGCTAGCAACCAATAATGGTGAAAATATTATTTATATTATTGTGGATAAGATAATACAATTTATGGATTTTTTTTGGTAGGAGAGTCTAAACCATAGTGGTACATTTGTAAAATGAGGCACAGGGACAAATTTGTTAAATGAGGCAAAATCCACCACCTGAATTTATTGTTGGACTATGTGGCTGGTTAATAGTTGTTTGTGGGTCAACCCTTTATACCAAGCAATAAATCTGAACTATTCTTGCCTCATTTAACAAATTTTAAAAATGAGTCTAAGGTTGTTGAACCTTTGCCTTAATGAACCATAGAGATTATATTATGATAAGGTTGAATATATGATAATTGTTTCATGTTAGTGCCTAAGGTTGCTAATTAATACTTGTTTACTGGTCAATCCATTTTATATATCAATGCTCTCAAACAATAGGTTGATAAAAGACATAAATCTCAAATATTAATATCTACAAATGAGTTCTAAGCGTTATTTACGATAAAAAACTTTCTAACTTGTTGACAAAATATTGGTATAAACTGCAGATTTATAGGAGATTAGTCGATCTCATGAGCTTCCCAGCCGGTGATGCTCAAGCAGCAGCTATTGGTGCACTATACAACCTTGCTGAAGTTAATATGGACTGTCGGTTAAAACTTGCCAGTGAAAGATGGTCTGAAAACTCGATAAATCTTATCCCAAGGTTTTTCATCAATTAAAGATTTGTATCTAAGACGTGTCTGAAATGTATTTCAGGGCAGTTGATCGGCTACTAAAGGTGATTAAGACACCACATCCAGTGCCAGAAGTTTGTAGGAAAGCAGCGTTAATATTGGAGAATCTAGTGTTGGAGCCACAGAACAAGCCCCTACTTCTTGCATATGAAAATGCATTTGCAGAGATGCTTTTCTCGGATACAAGGTACACCGATACATTTGCTCGGATATTGTATGAATTGACATCTCGGCCAAGCAATAAAGTTGCATCAGCTCGTGGTATTTGGGGAATGTAAGTTAGACTTATCGTTAGTGAGATTAACCTATCAACTCAAAGTATAGAGCCGCTACTTATTTATCGTGTTTGTGATCCAGTTACTGGATTGTAGATTGGATGTCATATTTGTAATCGTAATTTGTTTGTTGTGAAAGGCAAGCTAGATAACATCGTCTGTTTAAAATTATTTCTTCGATCGAAATCCTTTAGTTGTCTCGGACAAAAGCATGTAAAAGAAAATTCAAAGAAGGTACTTATTTTGCTTGATTGAATTACTTAAAGAAAAATGGATTTGGAATTACTTCAGTGAAATAGAAAGAGATTTTAGTTATGAAGGTGCAGAATTCAAGTGAACTGTTTTTAAGCAGATAAGAAGTGTTTTGATTAATTTAACCCTTATAAGCACATGTGAGGCGAATATGTGCGTTTTCATTGAGTAAAAATGGCCTAAACCAGTTCAAGGTGTGTTTTGTAAATGTATTAGGGGATGAAGTACCTTTTTTTTTGTATTTAACTTCTGTGTGCCAAAACATGGAACTTGGGGGGTTGAAGTGCACTTTTCCCTTGGATTTATTTTCTTATTTAATTTACAAAACTGGTCCATATTTTTTTTGAGAATACAAAACTGACCCATGTACTATGTGATATGACCAGAGCAATTCTTTTCCACCACCTCAAATCCGTCTTTTCTTAACTTTTCAATAATAATCATACACCAATTTTCAACATAACAAATTAAGTAATTAACTGAGAAATTCAAAGCAGAATCTCAGCAAGATTTATCCACAAAATTTGAACTCTTTCCAGTTTATTTATTCTTTTCTCCTAGTATGTTTCCTTGGTCTTCGGAAGATATTCAGGTCTTAGGTTTGACTTAATTTTTTTAAAGGTATTTAGGTCTTAGACCTGATTTACTCGTTTTGAAGCGCGTTGAAAATATCATATAAATACCTCTCACATCTGGGATTTGAACATGAGTTTGTTACTTTGTGAGAGCTAATGTCTTCCAGGAGCTGGGGTTTTTTAATTGTATAAATAAGTCTTTGGCACATTTGATAATTAATGACTTCTAATTTATAAAATAACTCAACTCCACAAATTAAGAAGTTATCTTAACATAATTTGAGTATTCTTAATAGCCTAATTAACTATGCATGCATTTATCCGTACTATTGTTTTATATATATTTTTAAAAGGAATTTCTTAGCTAAAACACACTAATCCGTATGTATGCTACTGGCTACTGCTGCTGAGTGTGTTAGCAGTACTAGTATGTGTTTAAAGAAAAGAAGTATTTAACTTTACGGGTTTTCTAACGATAGTAGAACTATGGACAGTTCACCAACCCAATTATGTCATGTGTCCCATTTGAAACCTGCTACCGGCAAATAAATTACATTTATGTCTATAGAAATTATCGAAATTACCCTTATTCATTTCTACACTTTAAAAAGTTTTTCTCTAGATTCCTCAACAATTTTGTTCACATTGTCTTCGATAAAGACGAATCTTCTCCGGAGAGAAACAGTTAACCAAGTAGTATTTTATCTTCTAGTTTTTTTATTCAACTCTTCTTCATCTTCTTTAATGATTCCTAAGAATTAGTTAAACAAGTAGAGATACATTTTGCATTTTACCGCAGTATAAAAATACTTGCTGATTTGGGGGAAACATTTCTTTAATTTGTCTAGTTCTTAGTGGATTTAGGTTCTTTAATTTAAAGTTTTTGGCTTATGTGTATGTCTCTGTTTGTTGTTTTGATGAATTCTGCAAACACAATAGAATTTGTTTGACGGAAATTTTTTGATTCAGAATTTTTTGTTTTTTTTCCTCTTATTTATCAAAGTTGGGTTTTTTAATTCATTATTTTTTTTAAATAGATTTGTACCGCGGCCACCACTATGCTGGTTGCCGCCGACTGGGCTACAAGGAACTCCATTTGATGAATTTGGGACAAACAAGATAAAGAATAAGGTCCATATATATGATGATTTAAAAAAAGGGTTCTTTTGCAATTAAGTGGAAGAGTCATTTAGCAAATAAGTTAAGCATAAATGTTCTAAAAAATTCTACATTGTTGACATTAGGGTAATATACAATTATGTTACGTAATATGAATCATCAAATGATTCGATTAATTGACAATAATCAATATTGTTGACCTTAAGATGATGTATAATTAGGTTAATCGTAGTAAAAATGGCTAAATAGCTCGATTAATTTATATAATAGTATTAATTTATTTATTATTTATTAAAATGTTGACTTTGGTAAATTAATTGAGTCATTTATCAATTTAGTTTAGTACTAACCTAGTTATACATTAATCTAATGTTAACAATGTTGATTTTGGTCAATCAAACAAATTATTTGTCGACTTAGGTTACGATTAACCTAATTTTACATAACCTTAAGGTCAACGATGTTGATTTTGTCAATTAATCGAATTATTGTCGATTTGGATTACGATTGAGTCATTTGTTGACTTTGGTCAATTAATCGAATCATTTGTCGATTTAGATCATGATTAACCTATTTATACAGTACCTAAAGGTCAACACTGTTGACTTTGGTCAAGTAATCCACTCATTTGTTGATTTGAATTACGATTAACCTAGTTATACATTACCCTAATGTCAAACAATATTTACTTTGGTCAACTAATCGTGTCATTGTCGACTTAGATTACGATTAACCTAATTATACATAAACTTAGAGTCAACATTGTTGACTTTCGTCAATTAATCAAGTCATTTTGTCGATTTGGATTACGATTAACCTAATTATACATAACCACAAGGTTAACAATGTTGATTTTTGTCAATTAATCGAGTCATTTGTTGATTTGAATTACGATTACATAATTATACATTACCCTAAAACCAACAATGATCAATTACTCGAGACATTTGTCGATTTGAATTATGATTAAACTAGTTATACATTACTCTATGGTCAACAATACATTTATTATCATCTATCTAAAGTTCTCGAATATTTATTAAATTGAAACCATTTTTTTTTGAATAATATTTAAGTTAAACCTAAACATAACAAATTAACATTTGAAACATAGACCAATGTGTAATTTTCTAAAATATTATTTTTAACTTATTTGCAAAATAAACCCTTCTTCTTAAAATGTTAAATATTAAGTTAATTGTTGTTATGGAGGAAGATGATGATGAATAAATTGATGATAGAAGTACACACTTTTTACAAATTCAAAGGGAATAATTATTTTCTTTTAATTAAGACAAATGGGCATTAAGGTAATTTATGCAAATCAAACCATAAATCAAACGAGAATGACACCGGCTAATATGACCCTTATCTAGGTTGATATTTATTAAAATATAATATATACGTGGTTTTAAGGCATGAACTACCGATAGTTCTGATCAAATGAACTATCGGTAGACACGCCTATTATACAGTTTTCTTATAGTTATGGTCTAACAGAGTAGTATCAAAATTAAGAGTGAGCACTAAAAATATTATTCTCTTTAATTTTAATATTTTAATATTTAAATATAATTAATAATTTAATTATATTAATAAAATAATTATTAGTAATATTGATATAAATATTAAAATTAAAATAAACTAAATAAGTGAGAGTGGGCAAAGGAAGAAAATGAAATTAATTTTATTTCGGAGCCCTGCCATTGGAGACGACGAGACATGCAGCCTCGGGGCCCCGAGCCCTGCTTTACCACTATCAAAATAATACTCATTGTTTCTTTCTTTTCTTCATTTAGACAGCTAAGTGTAATAGCCAGCCTGCTTTTTCTGCTCACTTTCATCTAACTATTGAACCAAGTTTGCCGTTATCTTTACCATACGAACTATCTAAACTTCGTGGAAATTCTTACTCAGATCGGGTTTAATCGAACCCAAAGTAACTACATGGCAAATGTAATACACTTGCTTTGGAATTGGATGTAACATCCAAGAAAGTGATCAATCACAAAGCAAGTGCAGTATACTTGCTTGATGGTTGAATGAATTTGGTCAAGTCAAACTTAAACAAGAATTTTTCCTGCACCAAGAGTACGAATTATATAAAGAATTTGGATTTCACGTTCAGAGAGCGTGTGACCCATTGGGGCCCGCAGTTACCTAGGTTACATGTACATGAATAGCATTTTAATCTTCTTATAAGTCAATCAAATTGTTCTATTTTCATTTAGGCTTAAGATAGATTCTAAGATAATTTTCAATTAAGCATATTCCAACTCAATTAGATACTAGACTCTATTTAAAAATAAAAATACTCTGATCATTAATTACTTGAAAGAAAAATGAGGCGTGACAGCAGCCTTGACTAATGTACAAGTAATTGAGATTTGAGATAATTGCATTTTAAGAGAATTGTAATTTTGGTACCAAAATATATATATACAGATTTTTATTTGTGGTACCATAAAAATCGAGATTGACATATTTGGTACCACAATTTAAGAAATTGAATTATTTTTGGTACCACCGTTTAAAATGGACGTTAACTGATGACGTGACAATTAAGCTTTATTGAAAATTGATACTATTATTGACTGACAATTATACCTATAACTTTTCAATTTGTCAAAACAACCCTACATATTCAAATTTACTGACAATTTTAGTCCACGTTGTTGCCTAATTTAAAAATTGGTTCAAATAAGACAGGTTCGGACAAATTTAGAGATTTTACTTATTATATTTACATATTTATTTAACTAAGTTATTTTATAAATAATATTAACAGAAAAATTAATACTTCAAGTTGTAGGTCTCCCTTATTGCACTTCCATATTAAATTTACATTTTCCATTTTATTGTTCCTTAACATTTGAGATATTTTCATTTAGAGCAGGTAGATGACTGGCGTGATATAGCCCTACCAAGAGTCCTCAAAAAGGCACCAAGGGTGAGATCGCTCGGTGCAAATTCAGCGGTTACTGGATTTGGGAATGGGTATGAGACCCTAAATTCCGGTGATTCAATTCCGCATCCTAGGTAAAAGTAACACAAATATTTAAAATTTTGATATTTGAATTTGATGCTTTTGACTTATCCTTAATTTACCTCTATCCGTTTCAGTGCCGGATCTGGTTCTTCAAATAAAGATGTATCAGCTCAAAAGTTTTCTACAAAGCCTCGCCCTTCAGGTTGGTGGTTTGAGGAAGATGGCCTTTTTAACCTTGATGAGGAAGGGCGAGCAGAAAAGCAACTGTGTGCGGTTGCTGCTTCAAATATCATCCGGAACTTTTCTTTTATGCTTGATAATGAAATTGCAATGGGCCAGAATCGTCATTGTCTGGAAACAATGTTTCAATGTTTGGAAGATTATGTTACTGTTGAGGAATTCTTATTGAATAATAGTGTAAATCTCATATCAATCCATCAATCATGTCAAATATCTCTGCTTGGTGCATTGTGATCACCCCCCAACACGGCACGTCTTGTCCAAAATAAATGGCCCGTCTCTGCAGACACCAACTCATTATTAATAACCTCGGCAAATACGGTCCGTTACTGTTCAAACATAAGAGATCTGCAGACACCAACTCATTAACAACCTCCGCAAATACGGCCAGTTACTGTTCAAACATCAGAGATTGCAGGACAACGGTACAATAATCTGATTGAATATTATTGGTTTGTAAATATATAATCAGGATCACAGTTTCTACCATTGATTATATATAATCCAACGTCTCAAAATCAATCCGGGTTTAATATTAATAACACAACTGCAACAAACAATTTTACTTTCAAAAAACATTCTATCTTCCACTAGTCAGTTATATACAGTTAAGTAAGCCAATTTAAAACTACATATTTAAACTATTCAATGGCCGTTAATCAAGTAGCGATTCCTCCACTCGGTCAACCCCCACTAGCTCGACATTTTATTGGTAATTTTGTTGAAGGCACAATAATTTGTGCCACGTGTCGCGGAGAAGAAAGTAGACTTCACAAATATAAGGGGTTTGATGTTTTATCATACCCAAATGGAGAGGGTTTGAACAATAACTTCATGATTATACGTCGAGTGATGTAAGTTTTAAATTTTTTATGTTTTTTTACATGATTTTGCTATATTACAAGTCACATAATGAATTTTTATTATATTGCAGGTCTGTGTTTATTCGTGTGGGTCCACTTAATCGTGGACTTACTCCTACATATTGTGTATGTAATAGACAAATCGGCTGGTTTTTGGTAAGTGTAAAAATGTTAAATATAATTCTATTAATTTTTTTTCCTTTGTTAATTTTTTTTTTGTTTTCAGCCTACCACTAGAGTTTATTTCTTTCCTATAGAGTAAGTGTATTTAGTGTTGTTTTGTGTTTATTTTGAATATTTTTTTTTTCCCATTTTTGATCAATTTTTTAAAAGTTTCAGACAACTCGTGATCAGTCATAATCCGGATGTTGAAACTGTGGATGAAGCTATTGTTCTTCCTGCTCCTTGGCCGTGATTTTTGTGGAAGATTCGTAGGATTTATTTTTATGAGTTAGAACAATTATTTTATGTAATATTTGATTTAGATATTTGATGTTGGATTTTTATTTTTAATGGTTGTTGACACTGTGTTGGATTTGGGAAATGACATTTGTATTTTCAAACACACACCGAAGGAAAGACCCAGAAAAACTCTTCTCTTTTTTTTCTGGGTCTTCTTCTTATTCACTTTTATTTGGGCTTTCGAATTTTTGCAATTTATTTTTATTTATACTGTGTGCGGTTGCTGCTGTGTGTGGTTGGCCTTTTTATTTATACTGTGTGCGGTTTCTTCTTATTTTTATTTTTGCAATTTGGCCTTTTTAACCTTGATGAGGAAGGGCGAGCAGAAAAGCAACTGTGTGCGGTTGCTGCTTCAAATATCATCCGGAACTTTTCTTTTATGCCTGATATTGAAATTGCAATGGGCCAGAATCGTCATTGTCTGGAAACAATGTTTCAATGTTTGGAAGATTATGTTACTGTTGCGGAATTATTATTGAATAATAGTGTAAATCTCATATCAATCCATCAATCATGTCAAATATCTCTGCTTGGTGCATTGTGATCACCCCCCAACACGGCACGTCTTGTCCAAAATAAATGGCCCGTCTCTGCAGACACCAACTCATTATTAATAACCTCGGCAAATACGGTCCGTTACTGTTCAAACATAAGAGATCTGCAGACACCAACTCATTAACAACCTCCGCAAATACGGCCAGTTACTGTTCAAACATCAGAGATTGCAGGACAACGGTACAATAATCTGGTTGAATATTATTGGTTTGTAAATATATAATTAGGATCACAGTTTCTACCATTGATTATATATAATCCAACGTCTCAAATTCAATCCGGGTTTAATATTAATAACACAACTGCAGCAAACAATTTTACTTTAAAAAAACATTCTATCTTCCACTAGTCAGTTATATACAGTTAAGTAAGCCAATTTAAAACTACATATTTAAACTATTCAATGGCCGTTAATCAAGTAGCGATTCCTCCACTCGGTCAACCCCCACTAGCTCGACATTTTATTGGTAATTTTGTTGAAGGCACAATAATTTGTGCCACGTGTCGCGGAGAAGTAAGTAGACTTCACAAATATAAGGGGTTTGATGTTTTATCATACCCAAATGGAGAGGGTTTGAACAATAACTTCATGATTATACGTCGAGTGATGTAAGTTTTAAATTTTTTATGTTTTTTTACATGATTTTGCTATATTACAAGTCACATAATGAATTTTTATTATATTGCAGGTCTGGGTTTATTCGTGTGAGTCCACTTAATCGTGGACTTACTCCTACATATTGTGTATGTAATAGACAAATCGGCTGGTTTTTGGTAAGTGTAAAAATGTTAAATATAATTCTATTACTTTTTTTTCCTTTGTTATTTTTTTTTTGTTTTCAGCCTACCACTAGAGTTTATTTCTTTCCTATAGAGTAAGTGTATTTAGTGTTGTTTTGTGTTTATTTTGAATATTTTTTTTTCCCATTTTTGATCAATTTTTTAAAAAGTTTCAGACAACTCGTGATCCGTCATAATCCGGATGTTGAAACTGTGGATGAAGCTATTGTTCTTCCTGCTCCTTGGCCGTGATTTTTGTGGAAGATTCGTAGGATTTATTTTTATGAGTTAGAACAATTATTTTATGTAATATTTGATTTAGATATTTGATGTTGGATTTTTATTTTTAATGGTTGTTGACACTGTGTTGGATTTGGGAAGTGACATTTGTATTTTCAAACACACACCGAAGGAAAGACCCAGAAAAACTCTTCTCTCTTTTTTCTGGGTCTTCTTCTTATTCACTTTTATTTGGGCTTTCGAATTTTCGCAATTTATTTTTATTTATACTGTGTGCGGTTGCTGCTGTGTATGGTTGGCCTTTTTATTTATACTGTGTGCGGTTTCTTCTTATTTTTATTTTTGCAATTTGGCCTTTTTAACCTTGATGAGGAAGGGCGAGCAGAAAAGCAACCGTGTGCGGTTGCTGCTTCAAATATCATCCGGAACTTTTCTTTTATGCCTGATATTGAAATTGCAATGGGCCAGAATCGTCATTGTCTGGAAACAATGTTTCAATGTTTGGAAGATTATGTTACTGTTGCGGAATTCTTATTGAATAATAGTGTAAATCTCATATCAATCCATCAATCATGTCAAATATCTCTGCTTGGTGCATTGTGATCACCCCCCAACACGGCACGTCTTGTCCAAAATAAATGGCCCGTCTCTGCAGACACCAACTCATTATTAATAACCTCGGCAAATACGGTCCGTTACTGTTCAAACATAAGAGATCTGCAGACACCAACTCATTAACAACCTCCGCAAATACGGCCAGTTACTGTTCAAACATCAGAGATTGCAGGACAACGGTACAATAATCTGGTTGAATATTATTGGTTTGTAAATATATAATTAGGATCACAGTTTCTACCATTGATTATATATAATCCAACGTCTCAAATTCAATCCGGGTTTAATATTAATAACACAACTGCAGCAAACAATTTTACTTTCAAAAAACATTCTATCTTCCACTAGTCAGTTATATACAGTTAAGTAAGCCAATTTAAAACTACATATTTAAACTATTCAATGGCCGTTAATCAAGTAGCGATTCCTCCACTCGGTCAACCCCCACTAGCTCGACATTTTATTGGTAATTTTGTTGAAGGCACAATAATTTGTGCCACGTGTCGCGGAGAAGTAAGTAGACTTCACAAATATAAGGGGTTTGATGTTTTATCATACCCAAATGGAGAGGGTTTGAACAATAACTTCATGATTATACGTCGAGTGATGTAAGTTTTAAATTTTTTATGTTTTTTTACATGATTTTGCTATATTACAAGTCACATAATGAATTTTTATTATATTGCAGGTCTGGGTTTATTCATGTGGGTCCACTTAATCGTGGACTTACTCCTACATATTGTGTATGTAATAGACAAATCGGCTGGTTTTTGGTTAGTGTAAAAATGTTAAATATAATTCTATTAATTTTTTTTCCTTTGTTATTTTTTTTTTGTTTTCAGCCTACCACTAGAGTTTATTTCTTTCCTATAGAGTAAGTGTATTTAGTGTTGTTTTGTGTTTATTTTGAATATTTTTTTTTTCCCATTTTTGATCAATTTTTTAAAAAGTTTCAGACAACTCGTGATCCGTCATAATCCGGATGTTGAAACTGTGGATGAAGCTATTGTTCTTCCTGCTCCTTGGCCGTGATTTTTGTGGAAGATTCGTAGGATTTATTTTTATGAGTTAGAACAATTATTTTATGTAATATTTGATTTAGATATTTGATGTTGGATTTTTATTTTTAATGGTTGTTGACACTGTGTTGGATTTGGGAAGTGACATTTGTATTTTCAAACACACACCGAAGGAAAGACCCAGAAAAACTCTTCTCTCTTTTTTCTGGGTCTTCTTCTTATTCACTTTTATTTGGGCTTTCGAATTTTTGCAATTTTTTTTTTTTTTTTTTTTGATATCCCAGGTGTGCAAGCTTACACTCGACTAATCCTGGACCCTCGGAACCCTTGCCCTAGAATCCTGAAGGATGTAAATCGCAGGATGTGCCTCCACCAAGCCCCGGGTTCCCACCATACTGCTGTACACTCTGCGCACAAAGGAGTCTTCACCACAATTGACCCTTAGATAGACTCATAGAAATGTTTATACTGTGTGCGGTTGCTGCTGTGTGTGGTTGGCCTTTTTATTTATACTGTGTGCGGTTTCTTCTTATTTTTATTTTTGCAATTTGGCCTTTTTAACCTTGATGAGGAAGGGCGAGCAGAAAAGCAACTGTGTGCGGTTGCTGCTTCAAATATCATCCGGAACTTTTCTTTTATGCCTGATATTGAAATTGCAATGGGCCAGAATCGTCATTGTCTGGAAACAATGTTTCAATGTTTGGAAGATTATGTTACTGTTGCGGAATTCTTATTGAATAATAGTGTAAATCTCATATCAATCCATCAATCATGTCAAATATCTCTGCTTGGTGCATTGTGATCACCCCCCAACACGGCACGTCTTGTCCAAAATAAATGGCCCGTCTCTGCAGACACCAACTCATTATTAATAACCTCGGCAAATACGGTCCGTTACTGTTCAAACATAAGAGATCTGCAGACACCAACTCATTAACAACCTCCGCAAATACGGCCAGTTACTGTTCAAACATCAGAGATTGCAGGACAACGGTACAATAATCTGGTTGAATATTATTGGTTTGTAAATATATAATTAGGATCACAGTTTCTACCATTGATTATATATAATCCAACGTCTCAAATTCAATCCGGGTTTAATATTAATAACACAACTGCAGCAAACAATTTTACTTTCAAAAAACATTCTATCTTCCACTAGTCAGTTATATACAGTTAAGTAAGCCAATTTAAAACTACATATTTAAACTATTCAATGGCCGTTAATCAAGTAGCGATTCCTCCACTCGGTCAACCCCCACTAGCTCGACATTTTATTGGTAATTTTGTTGAAGGCACAATAATTTGTGCCACGTGTCGCGGAGAAGTAAGTAGACTTCACAAATATAAGGGGTTTGATGTTTTATCATACCCAAATGGAGAGGGTTTGAACAATAACTTCATGATTATACGTCGAGTGATGTAAGTTTTAAATTTTTTATGTTTTTTTACATGATTTTGCTATATTACAAGTCACATAATGAATTTTTATTATATTGCAGGTCTGGGTTTATTCGTGTGGGTCCACTTAATCGTGGACTTACTCCTACATATTGTGTATGTAATAGACAAATCGGCCGGTTTTTGGTAAGTGTAAAAATGTTAAATATAATTCTATTAATTTTTTTTCCTTTGTTATTTTTTTTTTGTTTTCAGCCTACCACTAGAGTTTATTTCTTTCCTATAGAGTAAGTGTATTTAGTGTTGTTTTGTGTTTATTTTGAATATTTTTTTTTCCCATTTTTGATCAATTTTTTAAAAAGTTTCAGACAACTCGTGATCCGTCATAATCCGGATGTTGAAACTGTGGATGAAGCTATTGTTCTTCCTGCTCCTTGGCCGTGATTTCTGTGGAAGATTCGTAGGATTTATTTTTATGAGTTAGAACAATTATTTTATGTAATATTTGATTTAGATATTTGATGTTGGATTTTATTTTTAGTGGTTGTTGACACTGTGTTGGATTTGGGAAGTGACATTTGTATTTTCAAACACACACCGAAGGAAAGACCCATAAAAACTCTTCTCTCTTTTTTCTGGGTCTTCTTCTTATTCACTTTTATTTGGGCTTTCGAATTTTGCAATTTATTTTTATTTATACTGTGTGCGGTTGCTGCTGTGTGTGGTTGGCCTTTTTATTTATACTGTGTGCGGTTTCTTCTTATTTTTATTTTTGCAATTTGGCCTTTTTAACCTTGATGAGGAAGGGCGAGCAGAAAAGCAACTGTGTGCGGTTGCTGCTTCAAATATCATCCGGAACTTTTCTTTTATGCCTGATATTGAAATTGCAATGGGCCAGAATCGTCATTGTCTGGAAACAATGTTTCAATGTTTGGAAGATTATGTTACTGTTGCGGAATTCTTATTGAATAATAGTGTAAATCTCATATCAATCCATCAATCATGTCAAATATCTCTGCTTGGTGCATTGTGATCACCCCCCAACACGGCACGTCTTGTCCAAAATAAATGGCCCGTCTCTGCAGACACCAACTCATTATTAATAACCTCGGCAAATACGGTCCGTTACTGTTCAAACATAAGAGATCTGCAGACACCAACTCATTAACAACCTCTGCAAATACGGCCAGTTACTGTTCAAACATCAGAGATTGCAGGACAACGGTACAATAATCTGGTTGAATATTATTGGTTTGTAAATATATAATTAGGATCACAGTTTCTACCATTGATTATATATAATCCAACGTCTCAAATCAATCCGGGTTTAATATTAATAACACAACTGCAGCAAACAATTTTACTTTCAAAAAACATTCTATCTTCCACTAGTCAGTTATATACAGTTAAGTAAGCCAATTTAAAACTACATATTTAAACTATTCAATGGCCGTTAATCAAGTAGCGATTCCTCCACTCGGTCAACCCCCACTAGCTCGACATTTTATTGGTAATTTTGTTGAAGGCACAATAATTTGTGCCACGTGTCGCGGAGAAGTAAGTAGACTTCACAAATATAAGGGGTTTGATGTTTTATCATACCCAAATGGAGAGGGTTTGAACAATAACTTCATGATTATACGTCGAGTGATGTAAGTTTTAAATTTTTTATGTTTTTTTTACATGATTTTGCTATATTACAAGTCACATAATGAATTTTTATTATATTGCAGGTCTGGGTTTATTCGTGTGGGTCCACTTAATCGTGGACTTACTCCTACATATTGTGTATGTAATAGACAAATCGGCTGGTTTTTGGTAAGTGTAAAAATGTTAAATATAATTCTATTAATTTTTTTTCCTTTGAATTTTTTTTTTGTTTTCAGCCTACCACTAGAGTTTATTTCTTTCCTATAGAGTAAGTGTATTTAGTGTTGTTTTGTGTTTATTTTGAATATTTTTTTCCCATTTTTGATCAATTTTTTAAAAATTTCAGACAACTCGTGATCCGTCATAATCCGGATGTTGAAAACTGTGGATGAAGCTATTGTTCTTCCTGCTCCTTGGCCGTGATTTTTGTGGAAGATTCGTAGGATTTATTTTTATGAGTTAGAACAATTATTTTATGTAATATTTGATTTAGATATTTGATGTTGGATTTTTATTTTTAATGGTTGTTGACACTGTGTTGGATTTGGGAAGTGACATTTGTATTTTCAAACACACACCGAAGGAAAGACCCAGAAAAACTCTTCTCTCTTTTTTCTGGGTCTTCTTCTTATTCACTTTTTATTTGGGCTTTCGAATTTTGCAATTTATTTTTATTTATACTGTGTGCGGTTGCTGCTGTGTGTGGTTGGCCTTTTTATTTATACTGTGTGCGGTTTCTTCTATTTTTATTTTTGCAATTTGGCCTTTTTAACCTTGATGAGGAAGGGCGAGCAGAAAAGCAACTGTGTGCGGTTGCTGCTTCAAATATCATCCGGAACTTTTCTTTTATGCCTGATAATGAAATTGCAATGGGCCAGAATCGTCATTGTCTGGAAACAATGTTTCAATGTTTGGAAGATTATGTTACTGTTGCGGAATTCTTATTGAATAATAGTGTAAATCTCATATCAATCCATCAATCATGTCAAATATCTCTGCTTGGTGCATTGTGATCACCCCCCAACACGGCACGTCTTGTCCAAAATAAATGGCCCGTCTCTGCAGACACCAACTCATTATTAATAACCTCGGCAAATACGGTCCGTTACTGTTCAAACATAAGAGATCTGCAGACACCAACTCATTAACAACCTCCGCAAATACGGCCAGTTACTGTTCAAACATCAGAGATTGCAGGACAACGGTACAATAATCTGGTTGAATATTATTGGTTTGTAAATATATAATCAGGATCACAGTTTCTACCATTGATTATATATAATCCAACGTCTCAAATTCAATCCGGGTTTAATATTAATAACACAACTGCAGCAAACAATTTTACTTTCAAAAAACATTCTATCTTCCACTAGTCAGTTATATACAGTTAAGTAAGCCAATTTAAAACTACATATTTAAACTATTCAATGGCCGTTAATCAAGTAGCGATTCCTCCACTCGGTCAACCCCCACTAGCTCGACATTTTATTGGTAATTTTGTTGAAGGCACAATAATTTGTGCCACGTGTCGCGGAGAAGTAAGTAGACTTCACAAATATAAGGGGTTTGATGTTTTATCATACCCAAATGGAGAGGGTTTGAACAATAACTTCATGATTATACGTCGAGTGATGTAAGTTTTAAATTTTTTATGTTTTTTTACATGATTTTGCTATATTACAAGTCACATAATGAATTTTTATTATATTGCAGGTCTGGGTTTATTCGTGTGGGTCCACTTAATCGTGGACTTACTCCTACATATTGTGTATGTAATAGACAAATCGGCTGGTTTTTGGTTAGTGTAAAAATGTTAAATATAATTCTATTAATTTTTTTTCCTTTGTTATTTTTTTTTTGTTTTCAGCCTACCACTAGAGTTTATTTCTTTCCTATAGAGTAAGTGTATTTAGTGTTGTTTTGTGTTTATTTTGAATATTTTTTTTTCCCATTTTTGATCAATTTTTTAAAAAGTTTCAGACAACTCGTGATCCGTCATAATCCGGATGTTGAAACTGTGGATGAAGCTATTGTTCTTCCTGCTCCTTGGCCGTGATTTTTGTGGAAGATTCGTAGGATTTATTTTTATGAGTTAGAACAATTATTTTATGTAATATTTGATTTAGATATTTGATGTTGGATTTTTATTTTTAATGGTTGTTGACACTGTGTTGGATTTGGGAAGTGACATTTGTATTTTCAAACACACACCGAAGGAAAGACCCAGAAAAACTCTTCTCTCTTTTTTCTGGGTCTTCTTCTTATTCACTTTTATTTGGGCTTTCGAATTTTTGCAATTTTTTTTTTTTTTTTTTTTTTTTGATATCCCAGGTGTACAAGCTTACACTCGACTAATCCTGGACCCTCAGAACCCTTGCCCTAGAATCCTGAAGGATGTAAATCGCAGGATGTGCCTCCACCAAGCCCCGGGTTCTCACCATACTGCTGTACACTCTGCGCACAAAGGAGTCTTCACCACAATTGACCCTTAGATAGACTCATAGAAATGTTTATACTGTGTGCGGTTGCTGCTGTGTGTGGTTGGCCTTTTTATTTATACTGTGTGCGGTTTCTTCTTATTTTTATTTTTGCAATTTGGCCTTTTTAACCTTGATGAGGAAGGGCGAGCAGAAAAGCAACTGTGTGCGGTTGCTGCTTCAAATATCATCCGGAACTTTTCTTTTATGCCTGATAATGAAATTGCAATGGGCCAGAATCGTCATTGTCTGGAAACAATGTTTCAATGTTTGGAAGATTATGTTACTGTTGCGGAATTCTTATTGAATAATAGTGTAAATCTCATATCAATCCATCAATCATGTCAAATATCTCTGCTTGGTGCATTGTGATCACCCCCCAACACGGCACGTCTTGTCCAAAATAAATGGCCCGTCTCTGCAGACACCAACTCATTATTAATAACCTCGGCAAATACGGTCCGTTACTGTTCAAACATAAGAGATCTGCAGACACCAACTCATTAACAACCTCTGCAAATACGGCCAGTTACTGTTCAAACATCAGAGATTGCAGGACAACGGTACAATAATCTGGTTGAATATTATTGGTTTGTAAATATATAATTAGGATCACAGTTTCTACCATTGATTATATATAATCCAACGTCTCAAATTCAATCCGGGTTTAATATTAATAACACAACTGCAGCAAACAATTTTACTTTCAAAAAACATTCTATCTTCCACTAGTCAGTTATATACAGTTAAGTAAGCCAATTTAAAACTACATATTTAAACTATTCAATGGCCGTTAATCAAGTAGCGATTCCTCCACTCGGTCAACCCCCACTAGCTCGACATTTTATTGGTAATTTTGTTGAAGGCACAATAATTTGTGCCACGTGTCGCGGAGAAGTAAGTAGACTTCACAAATATAAGGGGTTTGATGTTTTATCATACCCAAATGGAGAGGGTTTGAACAATAACTTCATGATTATACGTCGAGTGATGTAAGTTTTAAATTTTTTATGTTTTTTTACATGATTTTGCTATATTACAAGTCACATAATGAATTTTTATTATATTGCAGGTCTGGGTTTATTCGTGTGGGTCCACTTAATCGTGGACTTACTCCTACATATTGTGTATGTAATAGACAAATCGGCTGGTTTTTGGTAAGTGTAAAAATGTTAAATATAATTCTATTAATTTTTTTTCCTTTGTTAATTTTTTTTTTGTTTTCAGCCTACCACTAGAGTTTATTTCTTTCCTATAGAGTAAGTGTATTTAGTGTTGTTTTGTGTTTATTTTGAATATTTTTTTTTCCCATTTTTGATCAATTTTTTAAAAAGTTTCAGACAACTCGTGATCCGTCATAATCCGGATGTTGAAACTGTGGATGAAGCTATTGTTCTTCCTGCTCCTTGGCCGTGATTTTTGTGGAAGATTCGTAGGATTTATTTTTATGAGTTAGAACAATTATTTTATGTAATATTTGATTTAGATATTTGATGTTGGATTTTTATTTTTAATGGTTGTTGACACTG